>CM031239.1:799719788-799860362 GCA_018340775.1 Taxus wallichiana var. yunnanensis | reverse complement strand
AGCACTAATAAGTTAACTATAAGTTGTCTGCCTTTCGGGACAATGAAACAAACCAAGAAATTACTAAAATTTTTTGGATAATTCTTTTTTTTTTGAAGTGAACCATTAATACTAAAGCGTTTGCCTCACTCATTCATTAATAAAGAAATTTTTCCTAATCACATTTACCCAAAATTTTAAATCAACACTAGCCCAATAACAACTTAATTATTTTATTCTCCTATGTATTTTCTAGGGTCACAAACTTAAGTTTACATCCTTTTACTATAATTAATTTTCCCTTTTTATTATCTTTCCACACACCACAAAAGTTATTTTCCCATTCCCTCTTTAAATCCCATGGCTAAAAGAAAGTGTGTAGGGTCACTTATGGACCCTAGGATTAAATCAATCTTGGCTCTTGATCCCCTTTTCCCTAGCTCAACTTTATCTTCCATTTCCCTCTCACTTGATTTTCATTTTGTATTCTTTTTCTCTCATTTACAGGTTGTTTAGGGGATCTATGGAGTTTTACTAAACCAACATTGTATTTGTATGAGAGATTCATATAATAACAAGAATTTTTCTTTCTTTTTTTGAATACACATATATTCCTTTTTTGAATGGTCATGGACTAAGGAGGAGAAACAGTGGGGCTACAGAGGTTTGGGGAAAGAGGGGCGGATCCACGTTTGAGGGTGTGTGTGGGGAGTGGTCATGGTGGTGGCAGACTGGTTGCGGTGGTGCGTGTGAGTGATAGAAGGGTGGAGGTGTTACGGATGGGAGTGGGACAAGGAAGGTGCGGGGAGTCAGGTGGGGATGACCATATGGGGGAGTGTGGGGGATAGGGAACGGTGACCGGGGGCATTAAGGAGGGTGTTGGGGTGGACATGCCCTCCCCCGCATGGCGGTGATGAGTTTGGGTCAGCACGACATTGGGTGGTGGCTACCATTGGAGTGGGGGGTAGGCCCTCCCCAACCGTGTTTATTTTGTTTTATATATATATATATATATATATATATAATTTTTATTTCTACAGATTAAACTTGATACATTTATATTATTTTATAATATAAACTCATATCAATAATATAGAATAATGTATGCAATTGTATAGTTATATTAAAATAAATAACTATATTAAATATTCATTTACAAGTAAAGAAGAAAATTACTTCAGTGAGTAAATTGTTAATTTTACTTTTGCTCACTTAGTGACTTAAGTTTTCTAAAATTTTCCAATATTTAGTTTTGTTAAAATGAGTAACATACTTATGAGATAAAGGAAAAGAAACAATGTATTTTAAATGGGAAGAGAGAGTATTAAATTGAGATTAAAACTTAGTGATGAAGAATACTCATCATTCAAATAAACTAACCAGGAAGGAAAGTAAAGACTAATTTTATTCTATACAATAACGTTACAAAAATTTATAAGATGTGTTGCAAGGAAATAATGTTTCCATTCAATGTGAAATCCTAAATCTTCCTATTGGACAATCTTCTCTTTTCAAAGGTAGTAACTAAATAAATATTTCAGATTTTTAACATGAGGGATACTCAACATGGAGTGTATATATATGTTCAAAAGAAAGACATATTCCCAATCTATACATTTTCTTTTCAAAAAGGAGATTACAATCAAATTTTCATATTAAAGAAAACCACTATTACAATATTTCTTTTCTTTTCAAGGATTGAAGCTCACATATCCAAATACATAACTACTTAAGAAGGTTTATTACAAGATTCTTTGCAAGCTTGAAGAGAGAGATTGTTCAAGTAAACCTACTCTAGTTTAAAAGTAATTTTCAAATACAAAGAGGAGGTTTTACAACAAATGAAGTTTCCACCAAGCCATATCCAAAAAGAGAGAGAAAATGCCAAAATAACTCCATGGTACCACCAACTTCCATCATGACATCTAAGTTCAAATGCCTTTAACGAATCCAAACAAGGAGAAGTAACTTGTTTTACCACCCAACCGTTGGCATCATTACATGTCTTTCCCAAGGTTGGGATGCATGCTAACCTCCCCCAAGTCCATGGGAAAGAGCAAACTACGCACAAGAGTGAGGGTGAACAAACAACATTACATCCACACAAAAACAAGGAAAAGATTAAAACAAGACTCCAAATTTTACAAAAAATGAAAAAGAGGAGAAACGATGTTCTACCTCTAAAATGGGGAAATGAAATTTTTCCAAAAGTTGTAACCATCATTAATTACAAAAACAATATCTTCATACCCTCCTTATTTCTCCAAATTCATTCAAGCCCTCCTTATTTCTTGACCTTTCACCAAACCTTCTTAGAAGGGTTTTCAAACCCAAAGGGGTTTCCTCACCAGAATGGGAAGGAGGTTCAAGCCCAATGACCCAATTTACCCACCTCAAACCATTTGAGGGGATTAACTAAATCCTACAAGGCTTTCCCATCACACATATGAGGATTGAGAAGGGAAAATCCCTCTCTCTTCCCAACAAACTCGAAAACTCCATCATGCCATATGATGGAGGGAAAAAAACATGTAAACAATAAATAAAATCCACATGCAACAAGAATATTTCCAAGTAAACAAAACTAACATCTAGTATGACATAAAACCACAAATAAGCTCAAGAAGCCTACCTCAAGATAAGCTCTCCAAATTCAATCTCTTCCACTTCTTGACCCAAGCAAACTCTAGCTCCATATCCACTAGACTCCAAGAGAAAGCTCCGAAAAAAAGTTCTCTTCTTTTCCCATGAGGAGAATTTGAAGAGGACCAAGCAAAAATCCTCAAAAATGAGGGGGTGGCATATGTCACCCCTCTCTTCCTTTAAGGTCAAAGATGCCAAAGATAAAAGAGAGAAAGGATAAAATGACTTTTAGCTCTCTTCTCCAAAATTACCAAAAATGATAACAAAACAGAACTTGTGCAACTTTTGACAAAGCACACTTATCCAAACCCCTTACATGGATGTGACCAAAGTGGAGGAAAAAAAGAGAGGAATCTCCTCTATGCCTTGGAATTAAGCCCCTACCTATTAGGTAGGGTCCAAGGGAAACCCATTTTCATGCTAAGGGAACTCCCAAACTAAAAAGGGGTCCCTAAAAATACCTAAAATAACCCAATTTCGGGTTTGGAAAATTTAACATGTGGTAGAGGGTGTGGGGCCCACCTAATGGTTCACATGTGACCCCAACCCTTTTGATTAAGTACATCATTAAACAAATTCAAAACTTAATGTAAGTGGGGTCATTAATTCCCAAAACAAATTAACATAAGTTAATTACCCTAAGCAAGATTAATAATACAAGACATATTAAATTACAAATAAGGGTCACCCATGGTGCCCAAAATAAAAACTCTAAAGCTAATGCATCATGCATAAACACATCTAGGACTTAGCCGTGGGTTGCTTGTGTAAAATTGTGTAGCTGGCTGAATCCCACGTTCTCTTGTGACCTGTCACCTGCACACTCATTGCACACATTAAATGCACCTGTCTGATAAAATATAAATCAACTACTCAATAAGATATCAATGAGTTCTAAACTAGCATATCATCTCTCTGGAATCAGAAATGCAACAATGTGCACAATTATACACAATTCACCATAAGTTAGACATAATGATAAAGTGACATATATCCATAGAATCCCAACATGAAACTAACTGAGTATCCATCAATATAATTACGGTCCAAAACAACATCATATCAATTAGTATCCATGACATCATAAGATAATGTGACAACATAGTAATCAAGCTAAATTGGCGCTATATGCCTAAATCTCCATACATGTCTAATAAGATCAAATCTCCTAATGTAATGTCCAAAATATATCAAATCCCTGCCAAAACATGTCTATGAGTAAGAGGAACAACAAGTAACTGAGGCTATAAAAGTGTGGGCACTTTTGTATCCCCCTCTACTAAAAATTAGACTTCCTCCCGAAGTCACTAACAAGAGGTAGGGATATCTAGCCCTCAAAGGTTTCGCGATCCTCCCGGTAGTTGTTGTCTCATCGTATCGTCCCACCGCACTCTAACCTAGTCCAGTCTCTAGACCCCAAAGGACCAACCTCTAGTTCTCAATATGCTGTATAGGCTATAGTCCGCACTATCCTCTCTGTCCTCTACCTATAATGCCGAGCAATCCAAAAATGAGAAACATCGGTACATATCTACGTAGTAGAGAAACATGAAAAAAATCGGGCCCATGCAACGTGTGGTGGCAAAGCTAGGCGTTAGGCAAGCTGGACCGATGACCTCTAAAATATAAAAAGGCCCCACAAAATGAGGTGATAGCTTAGAACCCTTTCCATAATGGATTGGGCTCTTATGCGATTTAACTCTCAAGAATACCTTTTCACCCACCGAGAAGTGACGATCAATCCTCTTGGTCTCTACATATGCCTTCCGCATGCTCCACCGCTCAAGGCCTTATCTAATCAGAATAACTCTCGCTACTCTAAATCTTATGTAAGTAAGTTGTCCTGAATAATCCTGTCATCTAGTCTCCGTCCCAACTCAAAGGTTTCTTGTAAGGTCGTCCATCTGGATCCTGGTAAGGAGCCGCACTCAATGGAACTATAATAGCTATTGTTGTAGGAAAACTCAACTAAATGCAAATAATCTTCCCACTTCTTATGTTGGTCCATCACATACATCCTTAACATGTCCTCCAGCACCTGATTAACTATCTCTGTCTACCCATCTATCTTTGGATGATAGGTTGGCTTGGCTGAATTAATCTGGAGTACCAGAAGCTGGATCAAAGGAAGTCTAGAAAACTGAAGTGTAGATGGTATCCCTGCTACATCATTGATGATGGTCTTCGAAATCCCATGTAACCTAATAATGTCTTCCATATATACTTTGGTGATGGCCTATGCATTATAAGGTGACCTTAGTTGGTGAGAAGTGTGCAACCTGGTCAACTTATCCACGGTGACCATAATAACATCACGATGATAAGAAGACATAGGAGTCGATTATGAAATCCATGGAGATCACATCCCATTTCCACTCGGGAATATCATGAGGATGTAAGAGTCCTGCAGGATGAGAATGCTCTGCCTTGACCCTCTGACACTCAAGGAAACGTGCAACAAAATATGCTATGTCCCATCGAAGACTTGGCCACTAATATAACTCCCTCAAATCAACATGCATTTTCCTCACTCCCTGGATGTACTCGTATATGGAGCTCGATGAGGTTCTGTAAGGATGAAGCTACGTAGATCACATAAATTAGGCACATAGATGGGATTATGGAACCAAAGTAAACCATCTATCTCTAAAATACACCCTGAATATCTACCCTCTAATGAACCCTGTGACTCCAACATCTGTCTAGCTCCCTCATAAAACCTGTCCTCTGGAAGGTGCTCAAGAATCTTGCCTCTCAAATCTGACTGAAGTGTCAATGAAGTAAGCACATGTCATCGTCTACTAAGTGCATCTGCAACAACATTTTCCTTTCCTTTGATATCTGCACCTCCATGTCTCATACTCACATAGGAATTCCATCCAACACTGTTGACAAGTGTTGAGGTTTGGTCATGTGAGAAGATATGCTACAAGCTATGATGATTTGTCCTCAAAGGGAAATATCTACACAAAAGGAAATGTCGCCAACGCACAAGTGCATGAACAATCGATGCAAGCTCTAAGTCTTGAGTAGGTTAATTAAGCTCATAGACCTTAAGCTTACGATACTGAAAGGTAATAACCTAACGCTCTCCCGCATAAGAACTACTCCCAAACCCTCTAGTGATGCATCGGTACAAATAACAAAATCCTCTGTAGGGAAGTAACTCGCTAAGATGGGCGTCGTGGGTTAACCTTTCCTTAAGAAATGTAAAGGCTTGCTCACACTTTTCTCGACCAATCAAACTTCTTCCCTTTTCTCTGAAGAGAAGTAATAGGGTGAGAAATCCTAGAAAAGCCCTGTACAAACGCAAGGTAATACCTGCTAACCCCTAAAACTCCTCACCTCAAGAATCGATGTGGTGCTAGCGAAGTCCATAATAGCCTATATCTTAGATGAATCTTGAGATAGCTTTGTCCGATATGATATGACCCAAGTAATGAATCTGTTTTCAAAGAAGTTTTATTTGTCCACGTTCCCACAAAACTTCTACTCTCTCAAAACCTCGAAGCACCTACGCAAATGCTCCTCGTGTTCCTCCTCGAATGAGAATATATCAATATGTCATCAGGAACACTAAGAAAACCTATCGTAAAGGTCCTAAATACTCCATTCATGAGGCTCATGAAGATAACTAGGGCATTATTCAAACCAAATGGACAATTTGAACTCATAATACACATAATGTGTGTGCAAATGATGTCTTATGAATGTTCGCATCATCGATATGCACAATCGATGATAGGACTTGAGATTGATTTTAGAGAACACTCTCACTCCCTACATCTAATCAAATAAGTCATCAATCCTAGGAGTGGATAACGGTTCTTTATTGTGAATTTTTTGAGATATCTAAAGTCAACACAAAGCCTCGAGAGAACCATCCTTCTTCTTCACAAAGATGATTGGCGCTCCCCAAGGAGATACACTAGGGTGAATGAGACCCTTATCTAATAACTCCTCTAAGCGAATCTTGAGCTCCCGAAGCTCGGAGTCATCATCCAGATAGGGTGCCCTAGAAAATGGTGTAGATCCTGTACTAAATCAATGGTGAAATCCACCTCTCTGTGGGGTGGTAACCCACCGGAAGCTTTCCTGGAAACACATCTCGTATACTCCTCAAAACTACATTATCATCTAACGGTGAATGCTCTGAAGGAGTGCTCTCGATCGATCACTTGATGGTGATAAGCAAACAACCGACATCCCTTACACTTTCTCGCTTGAGTTGCTTAGCTGAGATCATGCGCAACAAGATAGGTCTGCACCCTGATATCAAAACTACACTCCCAAGGTCATCCCGACACTCAATGACCTTATTTCTACAATCTACCTTAGCACGATAAGCCTCGAGCCAATCCATACCCAACACTACCCGATATGATCCTAGAGGAATAACTCGGAGGGTCAAGTGTAGTGGAGAAGGCTCCTAAATCAAGTACGCAACTCTCCACATATGAGTCCATGATGAGTTTATCCCTAGAGGCCAACTCAACCTCGCCCAACTATCCGGTTTCCTAGCCACAACTAGCCCACAACTGGTCCACTATAGAAGGTGATATAAAAGAATCAAGCACTACGAATCAAAAATTACTAAGACAAATACCCCCGATAGTACTGTTGTCTCAATAAATGTGTCTTGATGCTCACGTGGAGTTTTCAACCGCTACATAAACACAATGAGAACATCCCACATCACATGGTATTGGGTTTGTGTGGGCACATGTGCACATAGTGATTAGGAGACCACAAATAAAACATCCTCATGTACCCCTCTAAGATGGGGTCCCTCTGTACTGTGTACGGTGTCATCATGAACTCCGCCATCCCAGCCCTAACATGAGCTACGTGTGAGCTAGATGTACCTAATAAGTACCCTTCCTCCTATCTATGGCTCCACAAAAACCTCCTCGAGTGCCACCTCTCTGAAAGCTCTAAGTCTACCGGCCCTCTGCTATTGGTGGCCATAATGCTCGTCTCAATGCTTTGCGGTGTGGTGGAGCCCTCGTGGCCTACCTTGGTGGAGCAGAATCCTCCTCTAGGGGGTCAACTATACCCCCGTGACCTCTTACTCCCGAAGGCATGTATCCTCTCCCGAAACTTACTCTTATTTCTATCTCGGTGCTCCTGTGCCTTGGTCTATTCTCCTCAGCTAAGTAGGCCTTCTCAATGGCCTTCTCAAGTGTGGGAGGAGATAACATCCTAACTACTCCTACTATATATGCATTAAGGCCCCTAATAAACTAGTTGCATCTGTAATTTCTCATCTTGTAGGTAATCCACATACTAGAGAAGATCCAGGAACCTCGCTCTCATCTTACTAATATGCTGCAAGATCTGTCGTAAGTCGTGAAACTCATTGATTGATCCAGCTTTCGAATTTGAAAGGGTGTTCATCTCCCTTCACCTTCATGACCTTTCCCATTCTCTAGTGCATGGGAGGACATGAGAAAGGCTATAAATTCATGATTGTAGAAGTGTAGAAGATCATCAAAGCATGAGAGCAAGTGAGCAAGAAGTCTTAGTGTTGGAAATTGTATTTTGTAGAAGAAAGGAGTTTGAGACAGAGCAAGCAAGTAACTGAAAGGAAGTGTTGAGATATTATCTACTTCCCTTTCATACTTATTGTAAATTTGTACTTGTGATTTGAATTGGCCAATAGAAGTGGGAAGAAAGAGCAATTTCCCTTCCCGACTGGTTTTCCTCCATTGGAGGTTTCCAGGATAAAATTGTTGGTGTTTGAGTTCTATGTTCTTTCCCTTTTCTGCAATTATTGATTCTAAGCACAATTATAATTCATTCACTAGCTTTCTCTATTATTTCTAATAGAAAGTAAACAACAATGAATAATTGTGATTTGTGAATTATTCCAAAGTTGAAAGTTTATGGATCATTTTGGTATCAGAGCTAACAAGTATCCAGGACTGTGGTATTCATTCTTGAATTTGTATGACAGTGACAAGATCTAAAGGTGAAGAACCTTTACCTTGCGATCCAGAGATTTCTACAAAGAAGTGGAAACAGAGAATCTGGGGAGAAATGGAGGAAGAGAACTTGGTCCAGAGGATCGAGATGCTAGAGACCATGATGGATAGGATGTTTAGAAGGCAAGAAGAACTTGCAGATTTGTAGAAGATGGCTTCTGTCAAACAAGACTCCATGGACTCGGTGGTTCGAGGCTTAGCCAAAAAGTTTGGTATAGGCAAGAGTCACCATGAGGAAGATTATGGAGAAGAGCATGGAGAAGAGACTTCTAACACAAGAGAGAAGGTAAAATCTGAACATACTCCTTTTAAAGTTGAGACTAAAGTCAAAATCAAAAGCTTTGAAGGACAAGTAGATGTAGAGTTGCTAGATAAATGGTTGAAATAGTTAGAAGTCTACTTTAGCATCCATAATGTCACTGAGGCACAAAGGATCACCTTTGCATGTCTCAAAATGGAGGGACATGCTCTAGTTTGGTGGGAAACCCATCTAACTACTTGTGAAAGGAAGAAACGTCCTACTGTGAAGTCTTGGCAAGAATTTAAGGAATTACTTAGAGCTAACTTTTATCCTATTGGCCATAAAACTGACCAAATGATTAAATGGTAGTATTTTAGACAAGGCAAGTGGTCAAAGTGTGCAGGACTATACTACGGAGTTTTGGAGGCAAGCCATGTTGCTAAATATGGACTTGGAGGATGAGGATATTCTGACCAAATACTTAGGCGGACTTCACACTCACCTTGAAGGAAAGTTATCTCCACAAAGCCCAAGGATCTCAATGAAGCATGTGTATAGGCATACTACATAGATGATGAGAAGAAGCAAGGAGAAGCAGAGCCAAGGGTAAAATAGTCAACAAATCAGTAGAAAAAGGATTATGGGCAAACAAGTAACAAGAGTAAGTGGAAAGGGAAAGGTAAACAAGCTGCCACTACTTTAAATACTTGTAAAGATCCCAAGAATTTTTGCAAGAATTGTGATATCAATGGTCATATTGACGCTACATGTTGGAAGTTGCATCCAGAGTTACATCCGAAGAACCAAACCAAGGACTCAAAGAAGTCCATGACAGTTGTAAAGATAGAGGGGGAGGTAGAAATCGAAGATGACTCTGATGTAGATGAAAGGCTTGGATGCATGGCCACCAATGGGGACAACGAAGAGGAGATGAGTAGACTATTCCAAATCAAAATCCAGATCAAGAGAACTAAGGTAAATGCTTTGGTTGATACCGGTTCTCAATCTAACTTGATTTCTGAGGTAGTTGTAAAGAAGCTTGGTCTTGAGACTTACGAGCATCCACACCCTTATCCTTTGGGTTGGGTAAAGAAGGGTGTTGAAATTCAGGTAACAAGAAGATGTAAGGTCAAGTTTGGGATAAATTCCCAATATATAGATGTTTTTGAAGCTGACGTTATTCCACTTGATGCTTTTGATGTGGTATTTGGGAGTCCTTACTTGTATGTTAGGGATGCTATATTTATGAGAAGGGAGAACCTAGTACAGATGGGTCAAGGATGGGATCAACTACAACATCGGGCACACCAGCGTAAGACACAA
This sequence comes from Taxus wallichiana var. yunnanensis, assembly GCA_018340775.1. Classification (NCBI taxonomy): domain Eukaryota; kingdom Viridiplantae; phylum Streptophyta; class Pinopsida; order Cupressales; family Taxaceae; genus Taxus; species Taxus wallichiana. The sequence continues at coordinate 799,850,192 of CM031239.1, read as the reverse complement.
GTTACTATGGTGAGTGCTAACCAAGCAAAATGGCTAATTCAGGAAAATCATAATCAGTTTTGTTTACTTTTGTTAAAAGATAAGCAAGATGGGGTAGAAGTTTTAGAAATTTCTAACCAAGGAAAACAAGATTTGGATAGTATTATTCAGTCTTTTCAAGAAGTATTTCAGACTCCTAGTGGATTACCACCAAAACGAGAAGTAGAGCATGAGATTCAATTGTTGTTGAGTCACCTCTACCGAACATCGGGTTGTATAGGAAATCCTTGCTTGAGAGTACTGAAGTAAAGAAGCAACTCCAGGAACTAATAGACCAAGGGGTAATACGTCCGAGCACCTCACCATGTGGTTCACCTATTGTGATGGTGCCAAAGAAGGATGGTTCTTGGAGAATGTGCATCGACTACCGTGCTTTGAACAAGATCACCATAAAGAATAGATATCCACTTCCCCACATAGATGATCTCTTGGACCAGCTTCAACATGCTAAATTTTTCATGAAGTTGGACCTCAAGTCCGGTTATCACCAAGTAGGATGAAGGAGGAGGATATATGGAAGACTGCCTTCAAAACAAAACAGGGTTTGTATGAATGGTTAGTACTTCCTTTTGGGTTATGCAATGCACCCGCTACATTTATGAGATTGATGAATGATGTATTGCGGGATTTCATAGATTCATGTGTCATTGTATATCTAGATGATATTTTGATTTTTAGTGCCACATGGGAAGAACACTTAACACATTTGCAGCAAGTCTTGCAAGTTCTCAGGGAGAAGCAACTGCTTTGTAACATGAAGAAATGTGAATTTTCCAAGCAATCACTTGTCTATCTTGGACACGTGGTTGGAGGAGGAGAGCTACGAGTGGATCCAAAGAAGGTGGAAGCCATCACTAATTGGCCAACACCAACAGGAGCCACAAAAACTAGAAGTTTTGTGGGAGCAGTACAATACATGCGGAAGTTCATTCTAGGCTTCTCCACGATTGCAACACCTCTACACACAGTGGCCACAAAGAGTAAGGGTTTTGACTGGGGTAAGGAACAAGACAAATCCTTTGAGTTATTGAAATACAAGATTAGTCATGCTCCAATACTTGCTCTTCCTAGTTTGCAGCAACCTTTTGAAGTAGAGACAGATGCCAATGATTATGTTATGGGCGCAATGTTGCTTTAAGGAGGTAAACCCGTATGTTATCATTCTAAAACTTTCACTTCAGTAGTTAAAGGATATTTAGTATATGATAAAGAAATGTATGCACTAGTTCAGGCAATTAAAAAATGGAAACACTATTTGATGGGTAAAGAAACTATTGTGCACACTGACCACAAACCTCTCCAATATTTGCAAGCACAGTCTAAATTGCAGTAGGAAAGGCACTACAAATGGATGGGGTTCCTTCAACAGTTCCATTTGGTGATCAAATACAAGAAAGGTAGTACAAATGTGGTGGCAGACATGTTGTCTAGGCCACCCACATAGGAGAAATTCTCCTGCTTGGCCACTATTTCTCAGATCGAGCCCTTCACGAAGGAAGCATACGAAGAGGCATATGCCCAAGACAAAGACTTTGGGGTGACATTTCAAAAGTTGCAGTCCCAAGGGGCTGAAAGGATGGGGATTGAAGATTGTTATCTCAAGGATGACGGGCTGCTCTACCGATGGGGAAAACTTTGTGTGCCTAAGGAAGAAAGACTTTTATTGATGAGGGAAGCACATACCTCGAAAGTAGCAGGACATTTTGGTGTTGGTAAGACCATAACCCACTTGCAAAGGTATGTATATTGGCCCAATATGCAAGAGAAGTATCAAAATTTATTCGTGGATGTAAACTTTGTTGTACTAGCAAGCCAAAGACTAGGAAGGAAGGTTTGTATATGCCTTTACCAGTACCTACTCGTCCGTGGGAGGACATCTCTATGGATTTTGTAGGAGGATTACCTATGTCTAAACATGGCCATGACTATCTCTATGTTGTTGTTGATAGATTTAGTAAAATGTGTATTCTTATGGCATGTAAAAAGACAGTAAAAGCACATGAGGCAACAGATCTTTTCTTTGCTAATGTATGGGTGCATTTTGGTTTTCCAAAGTCTATTGTCTCTAACAGGGATTCCAGATTCTTGGGGAAGTTTTGGACTACATTGTGGGACAAGATGGATACCAGATTGCAGAGGAGCACAACTTTCCATCCGCAGACAGATGGACAAACAAGAGGTGGTAAACAGGACTTTGGTACAATTAATCAGAGGGTATAACAGTAAGTACCCAAGGACTTGGGATGAGTCCTTAGCCTACATTCAAGCATTCCTACAACCAGGTAGTACACACATCCACCATGAAGTCACCATTTGAAACATGTTTGGGATATCTACCTACGAATCCACTGGACATAGTAGTTGGACAACAGGATGAGGAGGATACATGAGACACAGAGGTGACTAGAGCAAACAAATTCATTGAGAGGATCCGAAAAATCCATCTCAAGGTCAAAGAACAACTGGAGAAGTCTCAAGTGAAGTACAAAGCTAGGCATGATCAGCATAGAAGGGAACACAAGCTTCATGTTGGAGATAAAGTTTGGCTTTACTTGAGCAAGGAGAGACTACAAGGTCAAGCATGGAAGCTCAAGCCACTACGATATGGACCTTTCACCATATTGGAGCAGATTGGAGAAAATGCTTTTGACTTGATTTTCCATCATTCATGAGGATGTACTCTAGTAGTAAACTATGAGAACTTGCACCTATATGAGCCATCCATGCTGGATGAAGATGAAGAACTACAATTGCTACCTTCCATCGAGGATTGCATCTTGGACTCACGAGGTGAATTGGAGGAGGATGTAGTATCAGCAGAAGGTCAGAGAGACTAGAAGAGGTCCACAGGAGTCTTGGTAGATTGGACTGAAAGGAAAGACACCAAGGTAGGCCCGGTGGTATTCAAAGGAGCAAGTGAGGGAATTGTTTCCTCATCTACTCCCCCACTAAGCTTTTGTGGGACCAAAAGCCTCCTAAGAAGGGGAGGTGTGATCCATAGGGATCGAAAACTCTACTTCATCAGAAATAGTCAGCACAAGGAAGGAAAACATTAAACGGAGGTTCTATATTTTAAGTAACAGAGACCACCACCCTGTGCAGGGTGGTGGTCACAGAACCGCCACTCAGCCAGGGTGGTGGTTATAGAACCACTGTCTGCACAGGCGGTGGTCCTATCCATTACGAACAGAAAGAAAAATTTGAAATGAACAACTTCCGAATTTGAAAGGGTGTTCATCTCCCTTCACCTTCATGACCTTTCCCATTCTCCAATGCATGGGAGGACATGAGAAAGGCTATAAATACATGATTGTAGAAGTGTAGAAGATCATCGAAGCATGAGAGCAAGTGAGCAAGAAGTCTTAGTGCTGGAAATTGTATTTTGTAGAAGAAAGGAGTTTGAGACAGAGCAAGCAAGTAACGAAAGGAAGTGTTGAGATATTATCTACTTCCCTTTCATACTTATTGTAAATTATGTACTTGTGATTTGAATTGGCCAATAGAAGTGGGAAGAAAGAGCAATTTCCCTTCCCGACTGGTTTTCCTCCATTAGAGGTTTCAAGATAAAATTGTTGGTGTTTGAGTTCTATGTTCTTTCCCTTTTCTGCAATTATTGATTCTAAGCACAATTATAATTCATTCACTAGCTTTCTCTGTTATTTCTAATAGAAAGTAAACAGCAGTGAATAATTGTGATTTGTGAATTATGCTCTAAATGCGCGTCCTCACCTATCGGCTCCTCAAATTCTAATGGAATCTCCTCCTCTCTCACCTCCTGTGGTGGTGGAAGACACTACTGCACAATTTCGATCAACTGCTGAAGAGCCTCTAAGATCTGAGGCCCTAACTCGAAGTGCCGACGGTTTAGGCGTAGGTGAACCACATCCCAAACCCCTAACCGAGCATCATCTCATGGGTGCCATCCTGTGCACGAGGTGAGCGAAAATTTTATGAAAGTATGATTAAATGGTTTGCGGATTTTTTTCAACCAATCATTTTTATTTATTTATTTACTTTAATGTTAGTAAAATTATCGTTAACTAGTTTGATTAATTACTCGTGAGTTTCCGCGTATGTATGAACCTCGCTACGATACAAAATGTAGTGCCCTACCTCAAGACAATGAAACAAACCATAAATTACTAAAATTTTGGGATAAATGTTTTTTTTTGAAGTGAACCATTAATACTTAAAGCGTTTGCCTCACTCATTCATTAATAAAGAAAAATTTTCCTAATTACATTTACCCAAATTTTTAAATCAACACTAGCCCAATAACAACTTAATTATTTTATTCTCCTATGTATTTTCTAGGGTAACAAACATAAGTTTACATCGTTTTACTATAATTAATTTTCCTTTTTTTTATTATCTTTCCCACACACCACAAAAAAGCTATTTTCTCATACCTCGTTAAATCCCATGGCTAAAAGAAAGTGTATAGGAGCACTTATGGACACTAGGATTAAATCAATCTTGGCACTTGATCTCCTTTTTCCCTAAATTTGACCTAACTCAACTTTATCTTCTCTTTCCCTCTCACTTGATTTTAATTTTGTATTATTTTCTCTCATTTGCAGGTTGTTTAGGGGATCTATGGAGTTTTACTAAACAAACATTGTATTTGTATGAAAGATTCATATAATAACAAGAATTGTTTCTTTTCTTTTTTTTTTAATACACATATATTCTTTTTTTTTTGAATGGCCGTGGACTAAGGAGGAGAAGTAGGGGCTATGTAGGGTTTCTTTTTAAAGAGGGCGGATCCACATTTAAGGGTGTATGTGGGGAGTGGTCACACGGCGGTGTGTGGGAGTGGCAAAAGGGGCAGAGGAGGTGCTACATATGGGGAGTGGTACAAGGAAGGTGCACAGGGGGATTATGGTGGGGGACGACCGCATGGGGAGTGCGGGGATAGCGCAGCGGATAAAGGTGGAGGAGGGTGTTGTGGGGTGGCAACGTGGCTGCGTGGCGGTGGTGGGGTTGGGGTGCGGAATAGCGGTGGGTGGCGGCTGCCATTGGAGGTGGGTTCGGCCCTCCCCAACCATGTTTATTTTTGTTTTTATATATATATTTTTGTTTATTTAAAATAATGTAACATATATCATATATATTATATGATAATTATAATATATATATATATATATATATATATATATATATATATTTCTACAAATTTAACTTGATAACATTCATATTATTTTATAATATAAACTCATATAAATAATATAAAATAATGTATGCAACTATATAGTTATATTAAAATAAATAACTATATTGAATATTCATTTACAAGTAAAGAAGAAAATTATTTCAAGTTGTAAATTGTTAGATTTCTATTTGCTAACTTAGTGACTTAAGAAGCCTAAAATTTTCCAATATTTAGTTTTATTAAAATGAGTAACATACTTATGAGATAAAGGAAAAGAAACATTGTATTTTAAATGGGAAGAGAGAGAAGATGCCAAAATAAATCCACTAGCACCAACTTCCATCATGAGATCCAACTTCAAATGCCTTCAAGGAATTCAAACAAGGAGAAGAAGCTTGTTTTACCACCCAACCATAGGCATCATTACATGCCTTTCCCAAGGTTGGGATGCATGCTAGCCTCCCCCAAGCCCATGGGAAAGAGGACAACTATCCACAACTATGCACAAGAGTGAGGGTGAACAAACAACATTACATCCACACAAAAACAAGGCAAAGATTAAAACAAGACTCCAAATTTTACAAAATTGAAAAAGAGGAGAAACCATGTTCTACCTCTAAAATGGGGAAGAGAATAAAGTTTTCCAAAAGTTGTAACCATCATTAATTGCACAAAAACAATATCTTCATACCCTCCTTATTTCTCCACCCTTTCACCAAACCTTCTTGGAAGGGTTTTCAAACCCCAAAGGGGTTTCCTCACCAAGAATGGGGAAGGAGGTTCAAGCCAGATGATCCACCTTCCCCACCTCAAACCATTTGAAGGGAGTAACTAAATCCTACAAGGCTTTCCCATCAATCCTATGAGGATTGAGAGGGGAAAATCCCTCTCTCTTCCCCCACAAACACCAAAACTCCATCATTCCATATGATGGAGGGAGTAAAAACAAGTAAACAATAAATAAAATCTACATGCAACAACAAAATTTCCAAGTAAACAAAACTAACATCTAGTATGACATAAAACCACAAATAAGCTCAAGAAGCCTACCTCAAGAAAAGCTCTCCAAATTCAATCTCTTCCACTTCTTGACCCAAGCAAACTCTAGCTCCAAATCCACAAGACTCCAAGCAAAAGCTCAAAAAAAGTTCTCTTCTTTTCCCATGAGGGAGAATTTGAAGAGGAGAAAGAAAAAATCCTCACAAATGAGGGGGTGACATGTGTCACCCCTCTCTTCCTTCAAGGTTAAAGATGCCAAAGATAAAAGAGAGAAAGGATAAAATGACTTTTAGCCCTCTTCTCCCAAATTACCCAAAATGGTAACAAAACAAAACTTGTGCAACTTTTGACACAACACACTTATCCAAACCTCTTACATGGATGTGACCAAAGTGGAGGAAAAAAGAGAGGGAAGCTCCCTCTATGCCTTGGAATTAAGCCCCCTACCTATTAGGTAGGGTCCAAGGGACCATTTTCATGCTAAGGGAACTCCCAAACTAAAAAGGGGTCCCTAAAAATACCTAAAATAACCCAATTTCTGGTTTGGAAAATTTGGGCACATGGTAGAGGGTGTGGGGCCCACCCAATGGTTCACATGTGACCCCCAAACCTTTTGATTAAGTACATCATTAAACAAATTCAAAACTTAATGTAAGTGGGGTCATTAATTCCCAAAACAAATTTACAACACAAGTTAATTACCCTAAGAAAGATTAATAATACAAGACATATTAAATTACAAATGAGGGTCACCCATGGTGCCCAAAACAATAATTCTAAAGCTAAGGCATCATGCAATAAACACGGCTAGGACTTAGCCCCATGGGCTGCTTGTGTAAAATTGTGTAGCTGGCCTGAATCCCACGTTCTCTTGTGACCTGTCACCTACACACTCATTGCACACATTAAATGCACCTGTCCGATAAAATATAAATCAACTACTCAGTAAGATATCAATGAGTTCTAAAATAGCATATCAACTCTATTGAATCAAAATGCGACAACGTGCACAATTATACACAATTCACCATAAGTTAGACATAATGATAAAGTGACATATATCCATAGAATCCCAACATGCAACTAACTGAGTATCCATCAATATAATTATGGTCCAAAACAACATCATATAAATTAGTATCCATGACATCATAAGATAATGTGACAACATAGTAATCAAGCTAAATTAGCACTATACACCTAAATCTCCATACATGTCTAATAAGATCAAATCTCCTAATGTAATGTCCAAAATATATCAAATCCCTACCAAAACATGTCTAAGAGTAAGAGGAACAACAAGTAACTGAGCTATAAAAGTGTGGGCACTACATTAACATGCAAATTAAAATTATGTAGAAAATACCTAATTTGCTAAGCAGGTAAGATGATTGATCGGGAATTTGCATTCACAAAACTAATAGAAACATACACAAGACTGCAAATAATTGGTAAGGTAGAAATTATTCACACATAGAAGGTAGAATTGGTAAAAATTTGTCTTCAAAAGACTCCTATATCCAAAAAGTCCTCCAGAAGTTCCTCTTTTGTGCTTTGCAAGGCACACAATATATAGCAAAAAAAGTTCACCTTCTTCCTAAAAATAGCCTAAGGCTTGTACTCACCCATGCATCCTATTTTTATCCTTTATTTAATAATAGATAAAGGAATAAAAATAGAGCATGCAATTACAAATAGGCATTTAATAGCCTTGATTACAATTGGTCAACTGAAGTTGATTGATCTATTTTTAAGAAAGCAAGAGTAAATAATTTTCTAAAAATAAGCTTGCTTGCAAGGCAAGTCTTTCCTATTTTGAATATGCAACTTTGTCTTCTTGTTTGTTCTATCTTCTTGTGGAGCATGCAAAAATTTAACTCTCTGTTTGTGGGTAAAAGAAATAATTATAATACCCACAAAACACCCACTGTGGGGACCACTTTGCACTTCACCATAGATTGGCCATCTTTTGATTATTTGAAACATACATTATAATTGGGGTTTCTGAAAATCAAAACTTGAAATGATAGCTTGGATGGCACGTGGATTCTTTTTTCCTTTGCTTTTACGGTAATGCGGGAATTTTTTTGAAAATTTTAAGTCCTTTGCTGAAATTCGGACCTTTTTGAAGTTTTGTCCCCTGTGCGGACTTTCCGACTGATTTAGAGGCTTATTTACGGAAATTTTAATTTTTGCAAAAAGGATTCAAAATGTATAGGGGTCCGCTTTTTCTTTGACTTCTATTCACTGTTGACTTTTTCACTCATGGGTGTTGAGCTTGCTTAAGCAAATTTTGGAAATTTGAACCTTTTAAAAAGGTTTCAAACTTAAAGTACCTATGGCCTCCTCTTTTCCGCTTTCTTTGTGATGATGACACGTGTCCTCTTCGCTCTGACTGCGGACATGTAGATGAAATTTTGACAATTTGAAATTTTGAAAATTGACTAAGTTGGTCAACGACGGGCATTCCACTTGGACAACTTTTACATCGATTTTTGTGATCCATTTATGAGCATCGATCTCTCCAGACTTGTTGTTTTTTTATTGTTGATCTCCAAGGTATGATTTTAAGTTTCTGACATGTGTTAAATGAGTTTTTTTAAGGGCTCGAACCATGGTTTTCATTGAAAGTGTAGATCGATCCTCAACCTTTAGTCTTTGTACTTGTTGATTTCTAGTCGTCGATGACTTGAGCGTGGTTGAGTTCTATTAACTCATCTTTCGAGTTTGTATGGTAAAGGTCAATTTGGTCCTAACTTGATCATTCCATTTGCATTTTCATTCTATGGGAGACACCTTGGAAAAAAATTTCTTGATGTCTTTGTTGAAGCCTCTCCAAAATCGATTAAGATCAATTTTTGGCCTTCGAGAATCTGTATCTTTCTTTAGAATTTTCGAGAAAATATTTTGGGAGATTCCACCATTGTTGAAGCTTTTCTAAGCTCTATTATTGATATCTTCGTGAGATCTAGTTAATCTAAGATTTCTGAGTGGAATGGTCGTGAACATTCGCCACCATTATTTCCCTCTGAAACGTGGTTCCGTGTTGTTCTTTTTGATGCCAACACATTGCCATTGTTAGATTTCGACTCTCGCTTTACTTCAGATTTTGTCTCTTGCATGTACTTCTGTGGTTTGTTACTCTGTTTGGGCTTGATTCATTATTTGAGCAAGATAGTCCTCTGCCTTCTTCAAAACTATGTGAGCTTCTGGGTTTTCGAGATCTTTACCTTTTCCTTGGCCACCATTGGAGCTCTGTTATGATCATTCTGTTAGAAACTTCGATGGAAGTTATTGTCTTCCTTAGTTCAGCCCTCTGCAATGTTGTACTGTGAATTCTAAAAAGGGTGAGTTTCTTTATCTTCGAACATGAAAACTATTTCATTTTCATTGAGTTCTCTTTCCTACTTTGATTCTTTGCTACCCATGAATGGGTCTTGTTTATTTTCCATGATTTGTGCTTCTGAGTTCCATTTTCTTTGGCCAATTCTGTATAACCTTCCAATGTTGTGTTGAAACACCACTTTTAAAGGATTTTGAACTTTGGATCTTTTATAGTTAGATGTAGATTCCATTTACACTTTCTCCTTCAAAATTGAGTAGTGGTATATACAAAATACTCTATATTTGATATTCCAGTATTGATTTTATTCACCGTAGAGTTATTCTTCCATTCACTTTTGATTTCTCTGACTGGAACTTGCTCATTTTGGAATGAGGAAAACATATGAGTAATTCTTCTTTTCAATGATTCAGATTTATATGCTTCATAAATGCTTTTCATTCAACCATATTTGAAGACTTCCGCATTACATCCACGATATTATTTGTTCAAGTTTTTGAATCTAGGGTTGACATCTCAAGCTTGATCCATGGCTTAGATTTCAATAATCTACTCTGTGTTGCTTAGATCTGCTTATTGACCTCATGTGAGTTTTCTTAAAATGAGTCTCTTTGCTTTCTTGACTATGTATTGACCGGTCTAAGTGTTGCATGGTTGAATGATGTTGATAAAAATATAACTAAAATGGGTTGCTTGAAAAATGTACATGTTGTATATCCTTTTCTTCTGATGTGATTCACTTTTTGAAATGCCTACTTGTAACTTGTAGTTGCATTTATACTCTTTGATTCTGAAGTTGAAGATTACTATAATTGAATATTGAACTGAAAATGCCAACTGCAATAGAAATACACTTCTGATATTTTGTAATTAAGATGCCTTTGTACCCTACAAGTGGTTTTCTTGAAATTACAAGCAATTCTTCTTCTATTTTTTATACCATTCTCAGGCATAAGCCTTGATTCAGATACTTCATTGAAATATTGTAATCTGTTACTTTTACTGCATTTCCCTTTATTTGAGATTTGATATGGATAATGGAAAAGTCAGTAAATTTCCATTTTACATGGAAAATCTATGTCAAATTTTTCCCATAACTCTCTATTTCCTTGATCGTAATCCTTGAAAATGTACTTTTCTGCATGCATCTTCTTTGTTCTATATTCTAACCTTTTCCTTTTAAAGAATATATCTGAGTTTTGAGTTACACTAACCCTTCTTTCAAAGATGTACATGGTCCTTTTCTTCTTGTATATGCAACTGTACCTACACACTTGTATGAAAATGGTTAGAAAATAATTAGGCTCTTGGCCTCTCTTGTATCCATTTTCCTTATTTTATTTTCTATTTATTCTTTTGAGTAAGCTATATAGTTTGATTTTGTACTATATATATTTATTGGTTAGAGATCCCAATGCATGAATTAGGACAGTGTAGGAATATGGATTAACCGTGACCTCTTTATTGATGATTCCTTTCCTTTACTTTTCAAAGCCATGTTACCATGCTTTGAATTGTGAAGACAAAGATGGAACAAGGTGGAAGGGGGACAATCGCACAACAAAGAATATACAAAGGCAATGATGGGTACATACCATATTCCTTTGCTTTCTATTTCATGCATGTGTACCTCTTCTGGTAGATGTACTTTAATTTTTAGTCACATCCACGGCTTGTGTGGGAAACATTTGACCTTCCTTGTGAATAAAAAAATTGAATTATGAAATTGAGTTGTGTATTTTATATATAGATTCAAGATTCTCAAATGGAGTGTATGATGAATCGAAAAAATTCAGTCATATAATTGAATGTCTTAAATATGAAGGAAAGAACATTGATGAGAAATCGTAACATTCAGTAATGAACTCTTATTTCTATAATAGCACTTATGTTTGCTTTCCCAAAACTCAACACTTCACCTACTCTGTAATTCGATGTCTTCATCAAGACAACACAACTTTCCTTCGGGGCCTTTATGTTCTTTTGTTGAAGGTGTCATGAAATTGCAAACTATGTGATCTGTTACATTTTGTAATAGCACACATAGCTGCATATTTCACTTAATCATTAATTAATTCAGCAGTAATCAATAACATCATAACTTCTTTAGCTTAGGTATACTTCACTCATGACTTATATCGTAATGATGAAGTTTCAAGTTGCCCATTTTTGCACAAGTGCAAAAATTGTCAATTTACCCTAGGAAACCAAGGGCATAGTTTCCTAGGGTACATAATGGTAAGGGACGCCAAATATTTTTACTCAAGTTGACCTTTCCTAAGCAGGGTTGTCTCCTCACCTAGTGTGAAATAATAAGTAACCACCCATCATTATTCATATATATAAAACAATAAGTTCATTAGACGTAATTAAATATGAAAGATAGGTTTACCTCATCATAGCGAGTTAAATTAATTTATGTAATTGAATTGTGTAGATCTTTGACATAATTTTATATGATTCTAAAGAAAATGTCCCAAGACATGATAAAAGTTCATTTTCTACTTTTTACAAATTTGAAAATTAAAAAGATTACAAATAATACAATCACGATACAATTACTTTCGCATATCAAGTTTAACGTGAGGAAATTTGAATGTTGAGCATTAGTGGAAATGTAAACATGAGTCTAATAATTTTTTTAATTATTACTAAAGGTGAAATTTAAGAATATTATAAATACAAGTAGTCCTAAAAGAAAAATGAAATTTAACAAATTGAGTGAAGTTTCTAGTAATCATTAATGAAATATTTCCCAAAAGAATCATTTTCAGCAATAACATAGACATATAATGAATATGAAGAAAAACAAAAGGAAGAAATATAAAAGGAGAAAGAAAATATATTTGGATTTTGTTGGGAGGAGCATTGCAATAATACTATTTTTGGGTTGTGTTTAAGAAAATGCAAGAATATTATATAATGTTACTAAATTTGTTTTATAGTCCATAGAATATTCTTAATTGCATTACTATTTTGGAATTGATTATCTTTGAAGATGTTTGAATTGATTTTATATTTAGAGAGTACAATTGTATGTGTTAAAAATCATACTATATATTTTTTTAGAACATGCACAAGCAAGTGTGTGGTTTGTCAAGAGGAGGATGAGGAGAGGGAGGAGCGTATACTCCAATTCTGCCTAGGGCACTCGAAGGCTTAATTAGGCCCTCGATAATGCGATGAGTGTATGCAACATTTATTAAAGATGATGTATAGTTGTTCAATTATTTGCTTCATAGATAATAGATAGAATGTCTCAAGTGGCCTTAGATGTTGTTGCATCCCATATTTGTGGTTTCTCATCATTGATGACGCTAAGTATGATCAACATCAGGGATTTAACAATTGCTTTGTCAAACGTTTCCCGCTGATTAGTGTCGGTGAAGCGGGTGCACGCTTTGTGGGTGGCGATTCCCCATAACTCTTCAAATTACAAAATCCTGTGCATTTTTGTTTTCCACTTAACATAGTTATGCTCTTTTAGGAGTGGGCATTGGAAAGGAGTAGCTTTGGTGTTGAATTTTTCCCTATATAATATATATATATATATATATATATATATATATATATATTGAATGCAAGATAAGGAAAAGAGTACAAATTGAATTGTTCCCAAAACCTGTACCTTTTTACATAAAATTTTACAATGTAAGTCCTACTAAAGATGATATTATACCTTCAAATGGGAAAAATATGCCCGTGCAATTAAACACAAATGCTTGTATTGTATCCTTTTCTCATATTCATCATCATCATCATCATCATCATCACGTACCCAACTTCAAGTTGTGCATGTTTCTTTTTTTCTTGGTGTTTTATCTCAAAGAGGAACCACTCAATCCATCTATCTTGGAATAGTTTCTTGAATTGGAGATTGCCAATATTCTTTAGTTCTTCCTTTAAAGAAAAGAAAAAACCTATGCTATCTTAACGCATAATTGTGTGACATGCATGTGTTGATGAAGTCAAAGATGTCATGCAAATATGTTCTAATAGGGTTTGAACGAGAGATTTGTCTTGGTCTTTTCCACTAGTAAATTAAAACACATTTCTAGCAATGGTTTTCGTCGTGGGAAGGCCACGAACTCCAGCAATTGTGTCTAGCTAAAGCCTTCCCAGAAAGTTAAAGAGAACAAATTAATTGGTTGTTTAAGCAACAAAAGGTAAAAGAAAACTATTACCCTTCCACATGCAGCTCAAAATGTTTTCAAGTTACTACGTAAATGTTGTCAGGTTTTTCTTCGTTTGCGTCTACTAAAGCTATGGACAATGTACAAGGGTGTCTTTGATCTAATTGGATTGCTTCCACTTGTTAGAGAATATTTATTAGTGATTTGAAAAAAAAAATCTTATCTGGTGATATGAGTGTCATGACAAATATCAAAAATTGTGAGGGGAGTGCCCTCAATGTGATAGGGATTAGAATTGTGTCGTTAATCTTCTCCCGAGTTCTATTGTCTTAGCTCGAAGTTCAACTACTTGTCGCAATAAATATTTGACCTTCTCTCCAGGAGACATATTGAGCAAGGACGTTTCACGCCCTAGGCAGTTTCCTAGGGTGCATAATGGGGAGGGGCACCAAAATAGTTTTACTTAGGTCAACCTTTCTAGTAGGGTCATCTCTCTCAGCTAGTGTGAAATAATAAGCAACCACCCTTCATTATTCATATATATACAAATAGTAAATTCATTACACATAATTAATTATGAAAGACAAGTTCAGCGATGAGCTAGAGTTAATTTAATTTATGTAATTGAATTGTTTAGATATGTGATAGAATTTTATACGATTATGAAGAAAAGGTCCGTAAGACATGATAGAAATTCGGTTTCTACTTTTTAAAAATTTGAAAATTAAAAATATTACAAACAATACAATCACGATACAATTACTTTTGCATATCAAGTGTTAACATGAGGCGCTAAGTTGTTGAGTGTTATGGAAATGTAAACGTGAGTTTGATAAAAATTTGTATTATTACTAAAGTTGAAATTTAAGAATATTATAAATACAAGTAGTCCTACAAGAACATTAAAATGTAACAAATTGAGTGAATTTTCTAGTAATCATTACTGAAATATTTCCCAAAAGAAACATCTTCAAAGAAAAACGTAGATATATAATGAATATGAAGAAAAAATAAAAGGAAGAAATATAAAAGGAGAAAGAAAATATATTTGGGTTTTGTCGGGAGGAGCATTGCAATAATACTATTTTTGGGTTGTGCTTAAGAAAATACAAGAGTATTATATAATGTTACTAAATTTGTTTCGTAGTCAATAGAATTTTCTTAATTGCATTACTATTTTGGAATTTATTGTCTTTGAAGATGTTTGAATTGATTTTATATTTAGAGAGTACAATTGTATGTGTTAAAAATTATACTATATATATTTTTAAAACATGCACAAGTAGGTGCGTGGCTAGTCCAAGAAGAGGAGGGGGGAGGAGCGTACGCTCCAAGTCACGCTAGAGGCACTCTGAAACCTTAATTAGGCCCTAATCTCGAGTGTATGCAACATTTATTCAAGATGATGTATAGTTTGATTATTTGCTTCATAGATAGTAGATAGAATTTCCCAAGTAGCCTTAGATGTCGTTCGCATCCCATATTTGTGGTTTCCGTCATTGGTGACATTGAGTATGATCAACATCGAGAGATTTGGCAATTTCTTTGTCAAAATTTGTCAGTGATCGAGTGTCGGTTAGATGGGGTACACTACGGGTGACAATTCCCCATAACTCTTCAAATTACATAATCATGTGCATTTTTGTTTCCTACACAACATAGTTATGCTCTTTTAGGAGCTAGGCATTAGAAAGGAGTAGCTTTGGTGCTGAATATATATATATATATATATATATATATATATATATATATATATATATATATATATATATTGAATGCAAGATAAGGAAAATAGTACAAATTGAATTGTTCCCAAAAAATTTTACCTTTTTAAAAATATATATATATAACAATGTAATTCCTACTAAAGATGATATTATACCTTCAAATGGGCAAAATATGCTCGTGCGATTAAACATGAACGCTTATATTGTATCCTTTCCTCTTATTTATCATCATCATCATCATCGTACCCAACTTCAAGTTGTGCATGTTTCTTCTTTTCTTGGTGTTTTATCTCAAAGAGGAACCACTCAATCAATCTATCTTGGAATAATTTCTTGAATTGGAGATTTCCAATATTCTTTAGTTCCTCCTTTAGAGAAAAGAAAAAACCTATGCTATCTTCACTTACAATCGCGTGACATGCATGTGTTGATGAAGTCAAAGATATCACACAAATATGTTCCAATAGGGTTTGAGCTAGAGATTTCTCAAACACCTTTCCAAAGAATTGTCATATTGATTTATTCCCGATAAGTTTGTGCACAACCGGCAAGCAAGTAGAGACAAATGTACGAAGGATAATGTGACAACTATGGTAGACTAAGTCTAATGTAAACTTAATCTAACAACTTTATGGTAAAGGTTGGAGTTAGCAATGATGCAATAAACCAAGTTCATTCTATTTTTATAAACTTCTGAGTTTGCAACATTTTTTGTTTATTAAGTTCAATTGAGTAAATTTGTATGGCATGGGATGTTGAGTTCGTTTGATTTGTCCCTATCTCTATTGTTTTACGTGGCAAACATAATTTAATTGCCTTGAAAATGGTGTGGGGTCTAACTATCCACAAAACAAAACGATGCAATTGTACGGAGAAAAATTTGATTGTGGGAGTATTAAAGCTGCGAGAGATTTCTTTTAGAGTTATCTCAAGAAAATGATGTCTTAAGTATCTATGCATCACAACCCGTTTCTCCTTTGGGAATTTCAAAAAATAGTGTGTGGTCCATATGCGAGTTACCGAAAAAATGAAGGGAATCTCCTATGTTCCCTCCAAAAATTTCCCCATCCCTCGAATAATCCTCACTTAATCCCCTTGTTCATCATCCCTCTTCCTCTTCCAATGTCTCATTTTCATTCCAACTTTAGCTATCCTTGAAAAATAAAAATGCAAATGGTTTTCAAATACTTGTGATGATACACTTGAACCAAAAAATATTCTTGGCTAAGGCAATGGGTTATGCTTATTGCCAAATTGTGGGTCAACATTAATGTATTCAATGATGCAATTGGGGAAATCGTCTCCATCATGAACAATTTTTTTGCAAAACATCCAAAACAACCTTCCTTTGTGGTTATCACGTTTGACAACCATATTAGACAACCTAGAATATTCACTCTCCCCAATTAGAATAAGAGGCCACATACACCTACCTCTAGAATGGGTTGGGTACTCACATTCCTAGAGCAAGTATAGACATTAGTGGTACTAAACGTGAAGGACTCACTTTCACATCTATTTCAAACATTCAACATGTCAAAGATTTGTACATAACCCCTCTTTTCTCTTCACAATATTTCACCAAATTAACCCTTTTCCTTTTTGTTCATTTCATAAAGAAAGAAGAAGAATCAATATATACTTAGTGTGTCCTAAATCAATAGTACTCCCTCCTTCCTAATGTTGCATCCTCATCTCAAAATGCTCTATCCTCTTGGTCTTGAATCACTTCTTTTTCATTCAGTTTCCCAATCAACATTTCAAATTTGCCACTCACGAGCGATTTTAGTTGCATGTATTTGTGGAAGGTAAATGCATTGAACCAAAAATAATGATATCCTAATTTTGTATGGCAATGATTAGCAATACTTACGTAATTTTAAATTTCATATATTCTGTACAGTGATCAAATTTGAAGGGCTAGTCCCAATTTCATTGTGAAGGGTAAATATTGGACCAACCCTTCAACTATGAAAAGTAGTATAATCATTTTACACTTCATATGAAAATAGTAAAGCAATCACACATGTCGTAAAAAATTGAACACTTTTTACAAAGAGAGATTTCATTTTTTTAGATGGGTGATTTTACAAATTAAAAATGTCAATGTATCATATCTAATAAGAGTGTCTCCCCTTAAAATGTAATAAATTCCATTTCATAAATAATGTATGAATAAGTTATATTGCGAGATCCAATAAAAAATTTAAAATTAAACTCTCTAATTGACATTGGAATTACAAAGTGACAAACAAAATTTTTAACACACATAATGAACCTAAAAATTAATGACAACACAAGGTTCTTTTACTCAAATTTAATTTGTTAAATATAAGAGAAAAAATAATTAGTTGTATAAAAATAATTCATGTTTCATCTAATAAATAGTATCAAGAAAAATATCAAACTACCAAAAAATTTGTGATCTAAATAGAAATGTTTCTCGTGTTCACCTCAATGTAAGCAAAACATATCACCAACACATTTTTTAGGCTCCCTTCAAAAAAGAAAATACCTGAAACACAAAATGAGATATAAGTCATTACAAGACACATTGATCAACATTTAGACCAAGTCAAATGTTCTTGACAAGTATTCATCAATTATTTTGAAAAAAAATCTTATTAAATTAGTAGTAAAATATTGAAAACACTTATCTAAACTTCCAAAGAATTTTTTTATAAATAAAAAACAATAAAGAACATATTTTATAGAAAGAACTTCCAAAAACTCACCATCTATTTGTCTAATGGAAGCGGTTTTCGAGTTTTTTTATTCTTCCATGCATCATAAATAGCATCCCAATCTACCTCATTTAGAGCATGAGGTGCACAAAGAGATAGAAACATTAGCATATCCAATGTGCTCAAAGAAAGCCTGGATCTATCATCATTCTTTATCCTATTTAACTTTGAAAAACCTCTTTCACATACGGCTGTGCTTGCTGGAATTACAAGAATAGCTTGCCATAGTTTCATCAAACATGGAAACCCTTCAAACCATTCAGGTTCACCGCCACATAGATCCCATGCTCCAAACATATGTTTTTTTGGATATGATCTATAAATAGTACAAATAAATTCATCCATCTCACCCAAACATTTAACACTGTCCACAATAGGTGAGTTTCCAACACTAAATTTGTCACATAAACATGTTAGCCATCTTTTTGTTTGACGATCTCTATCTTCTGTCTCCTCGTAGTAATTACGAGGACTGAAAAATTTAGCAGCATTAAATATAGGTAAATCTGTGAATCTTGTATCAAGAGAATCAATT
This sequence comes from Taxus wallichiana var. yunnanensis, assembly GCA_018340775.1. Lineage (NCBI taxonomy): Eukaryota > Viridiplantae > Streptophyta > Pinopsida > Cupressales > Taxaceae > Taxus > Taxus wallichiana. Next base: position 799,831,520 of record CM031239.1, on the reverse strand, counting down.
ACCTTAATTATAAAGCTTTTCCCCAATTCAATGCAATCATCTAGTGTCCCTGATCTGTGTGACTTAGGCAAGCTCTCAAATCTCAATGCATGTACATGTAATGTACCTGTTCCATCTGCAAACTCAAGAGATCCTCCTTGTGCCCTGGTTAGAAAAGATGATGTATGTAGAGTACCTGTCCCAAATATGCCTCTTTGAAATCTCCTACGAAGCATGTCAATTGTGATATCTAATGTAGTCCCAATGGAAGTAATATCAATATGATCCTCTTGAAATTTTTATTCAACTTATTTAACTCAATAAGCACATCTGCAAGTAAATGGATGCAAAATTGTACCTGAAATATTGTTGCCAAATCATACATGTTTTTCTCCTCTAATTCCCATTCTTTCAACAAAGCAGGCATGAGTTTGACAAGTCTTTCCATGACCTTTCCTCTAGAAAGCCACCTAATTTGATGAATTTGTAACACTTCCAACCTGTTGATTTGAAATGACTCCATCAACTCTCTCAATGCTCCATGTCTTTTAGCAGATTTTCCAAGCCATGAATATATTTTATTTGCAAATTTATCAATAAATTGCAACTCTGGAAAATAAGATGAAGCATCATTTGTTGCTAATGCTTCTCGATGAGCTATGCAATGAATATCTAATAAATGAGGAGCATCTCGACGAAGCTTTGTGGACAAACCTTCACGAATTCCCCTCATGGCAGACGCCCCATCAGATCCAAATCCAACTAACTTCATTAAGGATAAATTCATCTCTGTCAAAAGAGTGATCACGACATCATACATAGCTTGAGCTGTTCCATCCTTTATTTCAAGGAGTCGTATAAATTTTGTTACACATTGACCTCTTCCTCCATTTGTCAAGTATGTAATATAAACAATCAAATGTTGTTCCATAGTACAATCAGTGCTTTCATCAACTAAAATAGAATAAAATGGACTATGAAATATATCATCTTTCAACTTTTTCCAGTAAACCTCCTTAGCAGCTTGTAAAAACTCTTTTCCGGATGTTGTATTTGTATATGCAGAATATTCATCTGTGAGAGGCATGTGTGGAGTTCCTTTATACCTGTTCAAGTCACAAATCGGCTTATAGAGCTCCAAAGATAAATCATGTATGGCAACAAAATACATATTTTCCATCACTGATATGATTCTCTCCTTCTCAGCATCTACCATTAGTTCTATGTGTTTAGTGATTGGAATGTTACTTTGTTTATTTTCTCCCTCCAAACGTTGTGATGAAAATTTATGAGGATCTGATTCTGCATGGGTAAGAAGGCCACTAACTTGAAGGGTGGTGCTTCCATCTTTAGCAAATGGAGTATCTCTCTTATATTTGACACACCAAGAACATTTTATCCTTTCTACACCATTGCAGTCTTTTATAGCATAAGCCCATGGAAATCTTGTTTTCCATTTGGCCTTGAATGTCCTTTTAGGTTTCTTTGATGGGTGTTCCTCTTCCCCAAATTCTGCTCCATCTAACTCGTGCTCTTCTTGTGCAAGAATATCAAATTCTTCATTTTGAGAATCACATGGTTGACTAGAATGCCGAGAGATGCCAAATGCATCAGCAAGTGACAATTGTTTTTTATCCTTCTTTGGACGACCAATGGAAGCCATTTTCTCAAACAACTTACACGACACTTGTCACCTATTCCAATGAAATAATTATAAAAATATCAAAATAGTGTTTTCACATGAATTTTTGTGTATTATTTTGACAATTTAGAATTAGAGATTAGAGAATATTTAAGAAAATAATTTAGAGTAATTTGTATAATCATGCAACACTAAAATCTCAAATATAAGATTGCACTAACAAAGGGTCATGGATTCCTTACCTCTTCACGCTTGGTGAACTACTCCTCGTTAAAGCATCCACTCCCTCAAAGTTCAATGTTCAACACCAAATAAGTTTTCTGTCCATTTTCAGACAATATATTATGTAAGCACACTTGAGTAGAGCTTATAATTTTTAAAAAAAAAAAAAAAAACTTCTTTCACAAAAATAAAAACAACAATAAAAACCTCTTGCAGAGATGTTAAAGCAAAGACAATTTTGAAGTGGCAAATAATTCTGCCACTTATTTGTTTTCCAAAAGTGCAATTGAATGTTAAATGCAATAGCATACTCCTGAATTTTTACTTTCATCAATCATAGAATACAAAACTTAAAAATCATTCAATAACTACAATAATATTTAATTTTAAGATGGAGAAGTGTTTAATCAATACTTTTAGTAATGAAAATATAAACTGTGCAGAGTTTATTCTATTTTTCAGTATAAGCTGACTCACAAGTGTACCTGTTTCAATGTCTGAAGCAAGATGAAAGCAATACCCCAACTGGTCCCTTTGATTCTGTACCTTAATTTGTATGAACCAGTTTGCCCCTCAGCGCTGAATAGAAATCTGAAAATGATGAAATACTTATTTTCCTTACAAACTCATACAACGTATTGGCCCTCTCCACAATCCAAATGAGATTTTTAATGTGTAGCTGCATGTATTATTGTCTTCAACTCAAATCAAATTAATGTATAGTTGGAGTCTGCCCATATTTTTGTGAAACAATTGTCAAATTAATAATCCACAGTTTTTTTAACAATTTTCATTGAGGTGCCCTATCAATCATCTATTTTTTTGATGTACCACGCACAATATGGCAGCAGGCTATAGGTAATAGTTTGCCAGTTTCGTGAGCATCTAGATTCTAGACTCCTCTATTGGCAATGGCATTCAATACAGTCTGCGCTGAATCTCCAATTAATTTTTTTATTCATTTGCACATTGGATACAGTTTGAGTTAATGTTTATGTGGACCTTCAGGCTCAACTGTGGACGGTGTGACCGTGTGAGGTGGATAGTAGGAGACTAGAGTCGTGGGACTCGAGAAGCACAGGTCTGTCATGACAGCCTACATGACGGCTCGGAGCTCCACATTGATTACTGCAGTCTGCAATTTGCTCTCCCCCTATGGCTATTACTCCATTCTGAATTTTTGATACGTTAAAACTACTAAATAAATTTCTAAAACATATTTTACCCATGATTTACAACCACTACAACTACCAGATACAGCTGTCAGCGCCGATGGTGCAAGTCGGAGTTGGTGAGGTGAGTTAGACTGAGACATAGCAAATTCAATGAGCCAAAACAAAAATGGTGGGGTATTAAATGTGGTGGCACGATGTGTCAAAGGAGGACTGCAATTTGAAATTTAGATGGATGAGAACACTGCTCGGAGCCTGGAGGAGTATTCAATACAAAACCAAAGTCAAGCGGAATCAGATAATACAAATCCCGAAGGGGATTTCAATACAAATCTTTACAACACATAATTAATATGATGCAACTGCAAGCTGTTCTTTGTCAATGGTGTCATTGTCGACTCTCGGGCCACTACCAGTCTACCAAAGCCATGTTCAAGCTACTTAAAACGTTAAATGTCATCTTGCCTGTCCCTCCAAATTCTCAACTAGCTAAGTGACATTTTCGAATTTTGCCCTTCATATGACATTTTTACTAAAATGCTAAGCTTCGACATTGTCAAACAATTTTTATATTTTGAATTTCTTTTTACGGGCCAAAATTTTTCTGCACTTTTCTGACGGGTTAGAAGCCCTTTTTTTGCAGGTCATCCACGGTAATACGACTGCCTTGTCGCCTACGTTCGTCGTCATTTCTATATATTTGCCGCCCCGCAAAGCAATAACTAGCTATAAATAAGCACGCTGTCATTTATCTCTTCACTGCATCTCATTTTATTGACAGGAACACATTTGTTATGGCGCCCATGAAGCACCAGAAAATGACGTCCGTCGTAATTGCTTGTATTGTCATTCTGTGTTATCATTCCGTGGAGGTAAATTAAACATCAGTTTAATTCGCAATAGGTATCAGAATCTGATATATACCCAGAATTACTTTTTGAGGAGGAGACATTAATTTATTTGTATTTTATAATCAGCGTCTTGTTTATGCTTTAATTCTTGACTTGACTGACGATTTGTTTGATTCGCAGATTCTGCAAAAATTGGAGTCGCAGAAGCGAGTGGAGACAATTTACCAGGGGCAGGCGACGTGGTAAATTTGATGAAGAACAACAACATCGGCAAAATGAGGATCTTCCAAGCAGACAGCGATGCACTGCAGGCATTCGGGAACTCCGGAATCGAGGTAATTGTAGGTGTGGCCGACAGCGAACTGCAGGCCATCGCCTCCAACCAAGATTCAGCAAACGGGTGGGTCAACGACAACATTAAGCCCTTCTATCCTTCCACCAATATCAAATACATTGCTGTGGGTAACGAGATTTTGGGAATGTCGGGCAATGCGCAATATGTGTCCTACCTTGTTCCTGCCATGAACAACATTCAGACAGCACTGGCGAACGCTAATCTTCAGAACGACATCAAGGTCTCCACCGCACACGCCTCCACCGTTCTCTCAGACACCTCCTTCCCTCCATCAAAGGGAACATTCAGTGACGCGGTGAAGGACACCATGAACTCTATCCTGCAATTTCTTCAAGACCACGGCTCTCCTTTCATGGCTAACGTCTATCCCTATTTTAGCTACGACGGAAACAGGAATTCCATCAATTTAGATTATGCTCTATTCCAGTCCACATCTGCTGTGGTGACAGACAATGGATCAGGTCTGAGCTACACCAACTTGTTTGATGCCATGGTTGATACTCTCCTTTTCGCCATGCAATCCTCGGGACATTCCAACCTGCCAATTGTGATAACTGAAAGCGGATGGCCGTCTGGTGCAAAGGACATCGCCACGATTGAGAACGCCCAAACTTACAACAATAATCTTATCAAACATGTACTTTCGAATGCAGGGACGCCAAAGAGGCCCGGAAGCGCCATCGACACTTACATCTTCGCTCTTTTCAATGAAAATTTGAAGGGAGGCGATGAGACGGAGAAGCACTTTGGGCTCTTCTATCCCAGCGGGCAGCCTGTCTATCCTGTGAACTTTTCTCCTAGTTAATTTTATTCTGTCCTATACAAGCCAAACCTTTACTATCACGCGCTCCGCAGTCCGTAGTCTAAATATGTAGAAAACAATCAATAAGTGGAGATTAAGATTATATTGTATTGAACTAAAGCGTCTTACTGAAATTTCAATAAGTGGAGATTTTTCATTATATTGTATTGAAATAAATGTATTTGAAATCTTAATAAGTGGAGATTAAAATTATATTGTATTGAAATAAGCGTCTTTGATGGCAAATTACTGAAATCTCACTAAGTGGAGATTAAAATTATATTGTATTGAAATAAGCACCTTTGGTGGTAAATTACTGAAATCTCAATAAATGGAGATTAAGATTATATTGAATTGAAATACGCATCTTCGGTGGCAAATTACTGAAATCTCAATAACCCGATAAATGATTTCATGAAACCCGATAGCCACAAATTGATTTGTTTGAAATCTCTAACACAATAAATCACATTTGTTTGTAATGTCTAACACAATAAATCACATTTGTTCATTAATATTGATCATAAATGAACTAATATTATGTCATAAGAGCAAATTTTTTGAGTGTAAAAAAATCAATATTTCATGAACTAATATTATGTCAAAAGAGCAAATTTAAAGACATTAGTTGAGCCATTGATTGTGCACCTTAAGTTGAGGGTATACAACAATATACGTAAATACCATAATTTTTTTAAAAAGACACCTTTTAATAGATTTTGTTATTTTTTAATCTAAATATTTTCTTTGGAGCATTTATATTATATGGAAAGTGGTTTTTTAAGGTATTTAAATCAAGTAGTTTTCCATACAAAGGCATTTAGGGGTGGACCATTTGTTGGGCATTATGTCATACATTTTTTTCACTTATGTGGTATCATTTGATTGGGTGATTTTTTTATGTGATTTGATGTGACACATTTTATTGGCTACTTTTTATTCAAATTTTAAATGAAAAAGTGACATGTACTAGTCCCTAACTTTACATCTACCCTCACAATTATTGGTCCATGCTCAACAATTGGCTCCTCTTACATGTAAAAATATACATTGCTATTAATTTATTTGGATTAGAATATTCTTTCAATTTTTTTTTTTGGATGACCATACTTTATTATAGAATTATACATTTAACAAATGGTGCAAGAATGTTAGTAAAGTCTTCTTCATTATTTCTTATTTAAAATTCGAATGATCTAATTTCATTTTAAATATTTCAAATAAGTGGCTATTATTGTTTCTCATCATCTATAATGTGACTTACATTTTTATTGCATATTCATAGTAAAAATTTGTTTCATTTAGAACTATTTCATTTTCTACACTTTAATAGGAATATCATATTCCCTTGAATAGTGACTACATATAATAAGACCATGATATATCTTTATCCCAAATATATAATATAATTGAGCTAATTTTTATATTTGACTAACTTATGTTTCAAAAATTATAAAATTGTTATATTGTTAAGATTTTTAATTCCCTTTTTATCAACAAAAACGTTTTTTCTTTGATTTTAAATTATCATCCCATATTTTGTATTTACTTTATATACGATAAATAATGGTTTATACTGATTCAAGATAATAGTGGCGTGTTAGATAAATTTTAGTACTATAAAAAGTGTGCCTATAAGACGTATGTTGTTATATTTATGGATAATATGGAAAAGCATGAATTTTGATCTTATTTTTAGTATTATGAGTATTCAATTTGAACTTTGATTTTTTTTACGTGTGTGTGTAGACACACATACGTATATATTAGAATTGAAAGTTTTGAATTTGAATTTACATTTGAACATGATGAATTCTTGATTTTAAACTTAAATTTTTGAATTAATTTTTTATTAAGGATAAAAGATTTTTTGACTGGGATCCTACCTATGAACAAAAAGGCCAGCTACCAATATAAGATGATGAAGACCAAAAGAAACACAATCTGAGACACGCCACACGGACAGAAAAAAAGCATCAACGTAACACTAAATCCAAACCAAATGTACTCAACGCAAGCGAAAAATCGAGATGCGAGTGTCATGTGGGAAGGTTTTGAATGCATCTCGAAGAGACATTTTTCTTATTTTGGGTGATGTCCACTTCTCCTTGTTAATATTGTTAATTTTTGTTGGTTCTCATAGGAGGAGAATGTCAATAGAGGAAATAGGTCGAAAGTGATACCTATCAAGAGAAGAGGGGGTTTACCATTCCCTAACCATTCTAGAAGAGCTATGGGTATTGTGAGTCATAGAAACCATCCTTAATGGCACCCGAGGTGGGCTCATGAAAATTCTTAACCTTAGGGGCACATATCAGAAGTAGAATCAACAAAAGGATTAGATGAGGCATTCACACTTTGAAGTGAGAATGGAGGGGATCCTTCCACCAAGCTATCGTAGCCCAATTTTTTCTCTTAGGATGCCCATAATCTACTGTCAAATGTCCAATTTCAAAACATATGTTACAACATAAGGTCTGTTGGTGCTCAATTTGGTCTCACCCTATTTGTCCTTGAAATTCTTCAGTTTGCGGGCTCTGTCGTGTTTTCTATCTCCCGTATTGATGCATGAAAACTCTATTCTCCATTTGGTTGCCATGATCAGTCCCTTCCTTGGTCAAGGATCACTTAAAATAAATAATTTATTTTTGTCCCTCTGTGCATGTGAAAAGAATCAGAACTTGGGCGTAAAATCAGGTTTTTTCCCTTCCTTCTATTTTCCATAGTCACGTTTTGTTGTCCCTGTCTTTCTTGTCCCAAGTATATGTGAAAATGTGATTAAATGTGGCTCGAAGGATAATATTTGTGCCTTATATCATTTCCAAATTCTCTGTCTTGAAAGAAAGATACATTTCCAGACTCAAATGGTGATTTTCTTACATTTTACAGTTTGACAAGAGAGTTTTTCCCCTTCAAATTTACATCTCAACATACGTGGAAATGTGGCTCGTTCTCGGGTTCAATGCACGGCTCGATGAGGCATTTTGAAAAATTGAAGGCTGATTCAACTCAAAACTTGTCCACGTGGAGGGTCGGCGCTCATCTAAAAATTCACCTTTTGGTTTGGCCTTGGAGTTACACCGAGGAGACATGTGGAGATTTCCTTTGCCTTGCCTAGACTAAGACAAATTTTTATCTTTGCCGGTACAGTTTTGGCAAACCATGGACACGTGGATGGCCGACGCTCATTTGAGGATCCGCCTTAGGGTCCCACCTTAACAATTGCAATAGGGAGACATGTGGAGGCTTCCGCCAACTCGCTCTATACTTAAACTTTTCAAAGAAATTTTGAAAGGCCTAGGAGACGTTGAGGGACCGCGCCTGTTTGGGGAGTGACCCTAAGTTTTATTTTGAAGAAGCACCAGGAGGACACTTGGAGGCTTCCGCTCACTCTGCCCTTGCTTGGACTTTTCAACGGCCAAGGAAAACTATCTTGGACCATGGAAACATGGCACCTTCCACTGATCCTTCAAATTTTTTTATCAGCAATCTTTGAACTAAGACACGTGGTGAGTCCGTGCTTGTTCAGGGTCTCCACTTTTGAGGACCATACCAAAGGTGCGCCAAGGTGACACGTGGAGGCTTCTACTGGCTCCTTTTTGTGAGACTTTTTCAAAGGCCAAAATGTGTTTTTCTTGGACCCAAGGCACGTGGAAGGCCAGCCCTTGTTTGGAAACTTTCCTCTGTACTTCTCCTTTGCATTTTTTCCAAGGAAACATGTGGACGGTTGTAAAATAAAGTGGAGAAGGGGTAGAATCAATAGTTTCTATGCATTGTGTCTATTTTTCTACAATTTTTTCTCCAAGACTCCAGGAGATGCGAATACGCACTATTTTTCATCATTTTTGATGAAATTTCTTTCGTAAATATCTGTCATAAAGTGCCATTGAATGGATTCAAAACTTAATTGTGATTCCAAGGAGTTGTTAAGGTCGATATCTTGAAGTTGGAATTGCTAGAGCACTTGCGAAAATGTGATTTACCAGGACAAGATGGATGTGGGGTAGAATTGTATAGGAAGAGAGGGAAAAGGATGAAATGATGAAGTTAGAAAGTGTAAAAGATAAAAAAGGTGTTGCCTCAAGAGTGAAAAGGATTTCTTGTCGGATCGACTCTGCAAAGCTTTGAGAAAATGATTAAAAGGGGATTTCTCGCATGACAGGATCGAGAATGATTAGAAGGACTACCAAAGAGTTGTGGCATGGCATCCTAGTCATTAGTTGAGGGCCCAAGAAATGTGATCAATTCATAATTGGTCTACGGCAGCTTTTGGATTTGAGTTATTCAAACGTCACTTTCTAAGATTAATTGTCAACATACAAAGGTCCCTCGAATATTCTTCTTTTTGGGGGGAAAATTTGGGATAAGTGATAAATTAAAATGTATAAATGCTATGAGAATACTATTGCAAATCGTCGGGGTTTAATTGTTAAGAGAAAATTTGAGAGAATCCATCTTCTGACGAGACCAACTCGAGATAACTGTTAATTTCTTACGTGTTAGATTTTCTATCATGTCAAGTTGGTTGGATGTATAGCCGTTGAGGAGCACTTGAGATTTCTCTAGAAGATTTCCCTGCTGATTAATCTAAGCAATTTTAAAATTAATTTGTGTCAATCTCAAAGTAAGCAATTAGTGTCTGCTTTGTTTCAGAATGTCTACAAATGGTTTCTTTTGTTCCTATTGCAATATTACATTGAAATCTTTGTGAAATCACATAGGATCTCATCCCTGTGAAAATTTAGTGGCATTTGCAATTTCATCTCAAGAAGATCCTTCATCCTGTGATGAGATAAATAAATTTAAAATCACTCCACTGTCATTTGTTGATAAATATTGTCTATAAGTCTTTGGGTGTACCTTAGGCATGATTGATTAGAGATTTTGGTGTTTAATTGATTCTTTTACTCGAGCCTTTGTGCTAGATTCTCAAAGAATGTGTGAAAATGTGTTGATCACGGGCCTCCATTCAAGCACACCTTACAGTTGAAGGAACATATTAACTATTTTGAAGCTTTTATTGTTGAGTTGTCCATTGTTGTGAAGTTTCTCAGAGATTTGGTATAATCAACTTTATCCTACTTAATCTCCCACAAAAATCATTCAAAAACCATGAATCCATCTTGAACCACCCCTTTTTTTCCTTGTATATCCACAAAGGAACAAAATATATTCACTAAAATATGTAGAACAATCAAGATTTCTTAATGTCTTTAGTAACCTTAGCCTTGTTTTGAAAGTATCTCCATCTTTTAGAAGTGACAACTCTTGAGAGTTAAATTATGGAGTATTGATTGTATTTTCCCAAGGCTTTCTTCATAAAATTTGTGCAAAAGAAGGATAAATTTTCCCTTAGCGCCCTTGGCCAAAAAGCACATTTCACTTCCACGCACTCCACGCACCCACGGTGGGGTGGGGAATCAAATTTTTCCCATGTGCGCCCAACCGGTGGGGAAGAATTTTATCACTTCTCCATGTGTCCGCGAGATCATAAGGGACATGTGTCAGCATTTCCAAGCCTTCGAGAAAGTTGGGCTACGAGAAGGACTTAAGACATTAAGTCTTTTTTTCAAAAGTGTCAGAGGATCAAATGATCCGTGCCTCCGCCATCGCCCATGAGGCACCACGTGTCAAGCCTAGATTCATGTAGAGAAACAGACTTGCAGGGAAACTTAAGAATTAAACACCTTTGTGATACAAAAGTACAAAGGCTAGGATTAACCCGCACCTCCGCCGATGCCAGACAATGCCACGTGTCAGCCAATCATTGGCTATGGGAGGTGGGTTGGCAGAGAAACTTTTAGAAATTTTCCCAAAAGTTTTAAAAGCTAAGTTTTAGAATGCGAGACCCGCATGCCCTTGAAGTGATTTTTCTTCTTTTTTTCCCAAGGCAAGCGTGGGGATATGGGGTCATGGAGAAAAGTAGGAATTTTGCCAATTTTTTTAATTGAAAGCATTAAGACTAAAAGATCCACTCCTCGCCGACGCCTCATGCGGCCATGTGGCAACACCTAATTAGCTACAGGTGGCGGCGAGGTGGGGAAAACTTACAAATTTTTCCAAATTTAGTTTTGAAAGCATGAAAGTTTAAAATCAATCTGAGTGTCTTTTGGCACCCAACAAAGCCATGTGTCGATCGAGGATTGGGCAGGGGCATCGGGGCCACAAATGAATAATTACTAAATAATTTTTTGGACTTAGATCATTGTAGACAAAATGAAGGCTTGTGGGTCGAAGAGAGTGGTGGAAACTTCATGACTTTGTGTTTTTTGGAAAAAAGCAAAAAAGGAAAGTTTTAGCCCGCGGGTCTGCCCAAGAATATTTTATTCACTTAAATTTGATAGTTAGATTATTATTTTTGAAGCCAAATGAATTAAAACTTTGGAAGGCCATAAATTTTACTGGGGACTCGGTTCTGGGAAAACAAGGAATTTTTGGAAAGATCTTGAAGCCCTCTTTCCTTAGAAAGAATAAATTTTTAATTTTGATAAAGTTTGAAGGGTTAATTTCACAAAAAACGTTCTACAGGATTCTAAAATGTGAACTAGTATTTTTAACTTACAAACTTTTGTTTAATTTGACATTCTTTCTTTCTCAACATGTCAACGAACATGGAGGATTGTACTTAGAGGAATTTAGGTTGGATTATGAGGGTTAACTTGTTTGATTGATTTACAATTCCTAATTACCATTTATTTTTATACAGCAAGATGCCTGCAATTTTTCCTTTGCCCAATTTGAAAGATTCTATAATAATTTCATAAGTGTTAATGTCTAATTTGATAACAGGAGATCAAATAATGATTATTCATTGTGTATTGTAAACAAAAGAGTAGAGCCATATAAAGGTTGTGGGAGGAAGGAGAGGAAGGTGACGCTTTGATTAGCTGTCCACCAACAAACAATGTATTATAAATAAACTAATGCTAACATTCCCCCCTTAATACATTGTTTCTACATATGTACCCCCTAAAAAAATCAAACTTCACCTTCGTTGAGAGGCTTGGTGAGAATATCTCGCAACCTGACAACTGAAAATCAAGTAGGGCGTGTTGGAGCTAAATTTGGTGGTTCAAGACCTATTCACAAATGTAGTGACATTCAACCTCAATGTGCTTTGTCCGTTCATGAAAATAGGAATATTCACAAGCTTCAACACAACTTGATTGTCGCGCAGTGAATGATGGGAGTTTTCTTTCAGGGATCCCTATATCTACAAAGAATGCAACGTAACCAAATCACTTCACACACAACTCCTTGTGGCACTTGTATTCACTTCTTGGATGAGATAGCAACAACAATTTTCTTCTTACTAATCCATGAGATAGGTCCAGATCCGAGATGAAAAAAATACTCAAGTGGATTTCATGTCATCAACGGATCGTACATAGTCTGAGTCTATATATCCCTATAAGAAGAACTGAGTGTTCTTCTAATACTCCAAACCATAGTCAATTGTACCTCGGACATATCTCAACACATGCTTTGCTACTATCCAATGACATTTCTTTGGCTCCTACATAAATTTGGTGAGATAGCTCACTGCAAAGAAAAGATATAGCCTGGTATAAGTCAAGTAAATGAGACCGAAAACAAGTTGTCTATAGTAAGTGCCATCTACCTATGGTGAATCATGGAATCTAGATAATTGCAAACCTTTTTCCATAGGTGTGGAAATTGGTTTACAATATGACATTCCATACTTCTCCAGGAGTGTCTTGGCATATTTCATCTAGGAGATGAAGTTATTATTCTTCTTTTGCCATGTCTCTAAGCCAAGATAGTAGTGAAGTAGCCCCAAATCGGTCATGTTGAAGGATTTCTTTAGATCATTCTTTACATCATCCACAAGATTTTAGAACTTCCTGTGATCACAATATCATTTATGTACAAAACTAGAATAACAATCTTTGTTCCTACCTTCTTGATATACAAATTTGTATTTGAGAGGCTATGAGTGAATCCATGTTGCAATAGGTGATCATTAATTTTTATATACCATGCCCTAGGTGCTTGTTTGAGTCCATAAAGTGACTTTATCATATGAAATACCTTGTGTGGTTGAAGCTTGTATATAAACCCTTCGAGTTAGGCCATGTATACTTCTTCTTTGAGATCACCATTCAAAAAGCACTCTTGACATCCATCTGCTGAAGTTTCCATCCATTTTGTGTTGTCGCGTGCTGAGAAAACTCTGATGGTTTTGATCTTTATAGTGGCTACAAAGGTCTCGTCATAGTCAATTCCTTCTTGTTGAGCATAACCCTTTGCAAAAATTTGTGCTTTGTGTTTTTCGATTAAACCATCTACCTTATATTTTGTTTTGAAAATCCATTTGTAGCCAATGGATTTCTTACCTGGAGGCAGATCGACAAGTTCCCACGTCTGATTTTGAAGTAGGGAATCATATTCAACATTCATAGCCTGTTTCCACTGTGGTTGGTCTAATGCCTCACGAACAATGTCAGGTTCGGTGCTATCAACAAATGAACTCATGAGTGCAAAATTTACCTCATGTCTAGCTTGAATTCATGTTCTGAATACCATAGAAGTGCTGGAAGTGAGTTCTGTGTGCATCCCTAATAGTATTACCTGGACCCATTTCAGATGTTGGTGCTGCATTTGATGTGAAGATGTGTTTTCCAAAGTGTTCCTAGATCAACGAATAAGTCTCCACTCAGCTCTTCTTCTCTCTGAGAAGAATCATCTTGCCCATCATTTGAATGTGTGAGAAATCTATGTGACGAGGTCGCATCTTGGATCTCCCATTGTGTAGTAGGGATTCAAAAGATGACTCATCACACACCACATCTTGACTCTCGTAGATTTTATTTGTCTCGGGATCCATGAGACGATATGATTTTTTTGGTAGTACTATACCCCAAGAAAAGAAATGGTAATGTCTTTGGATTGATCTTCTTCCTTTTCTTATCTAGAACATGCATATATGCGTCATACAACCAAAAAATATCAAATGATAGATATAAGGTTTACGACTAGTCCATACCTCTTAGGTGTCTTGTTCTACAAGATCTTCGTGGGTTCTGGTTGAGTGGATACACGTTGTTATCTGGACTGCTTCTACCCAAAATTGATCCTCCAACTTGGCGGTGGAGAGCATACAACAAGCCATCTCTATGACAGTCCTGTTGTGTCACTCAAAAATCTCATTTTGTTGGGGTGTGTAGGGTGAATGATGTTCTTTGAATGTCATGCGACTTCATGTATGATAAGAACTTATTCAATAAAAATTCCCCCTCGATCGAGTGGAGAAGGAGAGGCTTCCTAGACTACCTAGTGGCTTCTTTGGTAAAAGGTTTGGAAATTGGCAAATGCCTCACTCTTCTTCCAGAGAAAATATACCCACATTTTCCATGAGTAATCATCAATGATGAGATGGAAGTATTCAAAACCTTAGAAGCTAGTTGGCAGGGTCTACACTGAGATCGACGTGTATAACTTGACGATGCTCGTAGAATGATAAGAGATCTTTTTGAATGGACCTCTGTGTTGTTTTCCGCAAGACATCCTGAGCAAACAGGTAAGGAATGGGAGAGTGGAGGAAGCCCTCTTACCATTTCCTTGGCACTGAGCTGATGCAGAACCCTAGTAGAAAGATGACCATATCGAAAGTGCCATAGTGTAGTGGACTCTGCCATTGAAGCAAAGAGAGCAATGTTAGATGAAGTGACTGTATCCAGTGTAAATAGACGGCCCTTCATAAATGCTCGAGCATTAACTGAGTATCCTGGGAAATGATGCAGGACTTGACCCCTTTCTAAACAAAGAATTCGACCCACATTCGATGATTAAGAAGTTGACTCACAGACAAGAGATTTGAGGTCAAACCTGGAACATATAGCACCTTTGTGAGTGTACATCTTTATGTCCCAAGAGGAATGATGACATCACCAATCCCCACCGCAATATACTCTTGATTATCTATGATGGTGATCCGATCTCTAGTGGGCGGTCACTCAGGGTATGGAACAACTTCTTATTGCTAGTCATGTGTTTGTTGGCGCCTGAATCAATCAACCAGACACTTTCTAATGGTTGCGAAGTCTGTGAGACTAGGACAATGTCCGGATGAGTTGTGTTTGGAACCTCTTCATCAGAGGAGGCATCCTGTTGAGTAGTAATATGACCCTTCTACCTTTGATTACGAGCATGCCATTGGGATTTCTTGGAATATCCTTGGCCAGAAGTGCTCTCTTCACCGAGTTTCCATGCTTGCGACCATTATAATAACAGTTCGCAGTCGTGTGTGTATTCGTGGAGAAAATGTGGCACCATCGATCCACCTTGTTGTTTTGTTGCTTCTAGGGTGGCCGCTGTGGTGGCTGCCGCCGAGAAGGTTACTTGCTATGGATGTTGCTTCGATTCGGGGGATGACTACTCTTTCCGAGGCTCGTTGCTATGCTTTTTCCTCGTGATGAGAGCCTTGTCTTCGAAGGCTTCTTAAACATTCTGAATGGCTTCTTCCTATTGGAGATAATTCACCAGTTTGACAAAACTCACCTCCTATTGAGTGATGGTCAATATGGTGATCAATGTCCAAAACTGGGAAGGAAGAGCTTGTAAGGTGAGTGGGACTAGAAACTTGTCGTCCACTAGTTCACCGAGAGCAGAAATTTCTACGCATAACTCGGCCGCATGCCACAACAAGGGTTTGACTGATTCACCATCATGCATATTCATTGTGTGAAGATTTGTCTAAAGATGTAACATCATCGTTAGATTCTTGGCTTCATAGATGATACACAACATGGCCCGTGCCATACAGGAAGTGGTTGCTTCTCGAATGTGAGGTCAAGCTCATCAAAAAGGCTTAGAGTGATAAGCATTAATTCTTTTGCATCGGCCTTTTCATACTTAGCCAATAGATCGGCGTCGTGGGAGGGGCATCCATGCATGAAATTATCCCCCAACGATCTTCAAACTTAAGAATTGTTTGCATCTTGGTTTTCCATGTGGAAAAATTTGGCCCTTTTAGCAACTGGGCATCTGACAACAAAATGCGAGGTGTAGACATTTCCAAAAACTCAAAATTTTATTTTATTTATTTATTGATTGTTCAAAAATGGTTACAAATGCTTACTGAAGGAACCTATCATGAAGATGGGCTCTATAAGCTCGTGCAGTGAGATGCGGACGCTCCTATGGGCGTTCTACTTTGCGTTCATCATCTACATCATAGCCACACTCCAATTCTTCACGGATTTGGTGCACTTGACAACACATGTCGAACCAGAAATAGTTGAATAATCCTTGACACACCAATTTGTCAAATAATATGTTGCCGGTATTCAACAATTCATTGAGCAAGGCAAAATAGATGTTGGTGGTGTCCTCTTGGGCTCTCAGAGGTGACCCAGTAGAAGGGTTTCTCGTAACACTCTTGGCATCGGAAATGTGCGACATGTACATGGCGAGGTAATCTAGATTAGCCTCTCTCGCCAAGCTCTTCACGCTGCAAGTCTCACACGGTCTCCAACCTCCTCATTGCTTTCATGCAATGTTGGTTTATGGTTTTGTATGAAGGGATTGAGATGTTCTTCAATAGCCACACAGGTCTAGTATAATACGCTCCACGTTGGTTAATGGAACTTGATCTTCACATGCCAAAATGCCAAGGTAAACCATGTGCTTTCTTTGCTGGTCAAAATAGCTTCAAAGAGTGGATCTCCACGCTCAACTATAGGTCTGTAAATTCTCCAAGTTGATGCTGCCACGTTTTAGACTAGATTTCAGCACGTCCTCTCCTCTAGACAGGGAACAAGTCCATTTGTTGTGCTACAATATTTGATCAGGATGCCAAATAGGTTGATTTTCCACTTCCACAAAGGTCAAGATGCCAAACAGGTCACTCCAGCCAAGGAGAAAAACAAAACACCAATCTAACACGTTCACTCCTTTAATGCGTCCACTCCTCCAATGCAGGGTAAGAGACAAAACAAGAATATGCCCAAGGAACTTGTTGCGCCAAAAACAAACAAGTTTCCAAACTGCATAGGAAAAACTTCCACGCATGCCTCTTCCGCCACTTTTCTCTGATCAAGAAATGGAGCTCTGATACCAATGATAGCAGGAGATCAAATAATGATTATTCAATGTGTGTATTGCAAACAAAAGAGTAGAGCCATATAAAGGCTGTGGGAGGAAGGAGAGGAAGGTGACAGTTATAACTGTCCACCAACAAACAATGTATTATAAATAAAATAATGCTAACATAATTGGGATTTTTTCGATCACATTAGGTTCAGCTTTTTCATTTCATTTGTCTTTTATAGTTGGTAGAGTCATCCTGTACATTTTCTGATTAATATTTTGTAGCTTTGAAAGCATCTAATAGAGATCAAATTCAAAAAGATCTAATTTCCATTTATCATCTTCTAAGTATTAGAATTTATTCCAGATCTAATCTAACACCTTAAGTTGATTCAAATCAAAGTGTTCAAATGCCAGATTACGATTCTGATTTCTAAAACATTCATTTCTAAAGAACAGAGCATTATGACATTTCTCCATACGTATTCACCTTTTTCATCTTTCCAATCAGAATTTCAAAATACATTCAACAATCCAATTTCAATACCTAATAATGTCATTTGAGAAAATTAATGCAATATTTTATTGATTCAAGAAAGATACCTTTACACTTCTTCTTTCATTCCTCGAATACAACGACCAGAATTACAATTTCTTTCACATTCTTTCAAAAGTAGAAAACAAAGTACATCTCTTTCACATTTCAAATTACAACTTTCATAGCCAATACAAAACATCTTTCCATCACAAATAATGTACAAGGTCCTCCACTTCAAAGTGGGAAAAGGTTACAATATGAAATATTCTCAACAAGGACTGTCAAACTTGTCTTTTTTCCTCTACTCGAACAACAACATGAATATCCTCCATTTTCTTTATTTCCATTTGATCACAACAGAGCAAGGGGAAAGGTAACACTCTCCACCCAACCAAGACATCCAATGAAAAGGAGAAGCCATCCTTCATCATTGGCCCCCGAGCCCCAACCATAATGCAATAAGAAATGTGTTTCAACTCATGGCAATAGTAGGATTCCACAACACACATGCAATTTCACATTTAAAAACACAGTCCAAAACAAAAATGCAGTTTATAACCACAAATAAAAGACAACAAACAACACTCAGACTTCCTCATGCAAGCCAAAGGAGCAAGAAACTATGGGGGATGTTGTTTATGCCTCCCAAGGGGAAATGGGTATCACCACCTGAAAACAACCACCAAATATATATATATATATATATATATATATATATATATATATATATATATATCATTTCAATTCCTTGACATGCCCTTATTCCTCTCCCAAGTATTCCTTATTCCTCACATTTCCTTATGCCTCCCCAACCTCTTATGGCACCCCATAACGAGTAAAGAAATGCAAGCTATTTTTTTGTAAGGTGGAACCCAAATCCCAACTCCCTCCACACTTATGCCTCCCACGAAATACCCCATAGTCTTCTCCTACACCATCCCTAGGCCATCTACCCAAACAACCCACACACAAGCCAAAACATTCACAACAATAACATTTGCACAATAAAAGAAGAGCATTTCAAGAGCCAAGCTCTTACCTCTCCATAATGGAGTTTGTTTCAAGTTCCCAACCGCAAGCTTTCCAATGCAAAATATCCCAAGATCAACGAAACACAGGTCTGTAAAAAGTCTGCAACTTTCTCCAAAAGCAAGAGCTCCAAATAGCAAAAGAACTCACCCCAAGAGAAGTATCCAAAAGTAAAGCAACCAAAAGAGTGTAACCACAAACAATAAAATGAATTTGAATATATAGAAGGGGGAAGAGAGGAGGATGAGGCAGATCTTTGTAGGATGCCACATCACACATCCTCAACTCCAACTCACAATTCAACTTCAATCTCCAAGGCACAATAAATAAGTCGGTGAATAATATGTCAATTTTACTTACACACTCAAATCAAGCCCAAACCCCAAAGGACTGAAATTAATTTCAAGCAAGAAGTGCAATTAAAACATTCAACTAGACTTACAAAAATGCATAATGAAGGCTAGATTTAAACTCTCCAACCATAGGTAAGGTTGGTATGTGCATTTACGAGGTATGGGACAAGTTTAACTTGTCCCACAAGCCTCCAAAATCAGTCTCCATGGAAAATTTTGAATTCCAAAGAAGATGAAGTGTTTCATACTCCAAATTTTACTTACATATCTCTTACACATCACTTACACATGCTTACATATCTTACAACATTTAATACAAGATTCAACTACTCTAATAATTACTTTCTTATTACCCAATTTGATTAATCTATTTTAACAACATGATTACTCACATTATATACCACATTTTATTCAAATAAAAGGGATAAACACATCACTTAATAAACACATATAAACATCAATAAAAGGAACATTTAAAGGTGATCCCCCCATGGGAATCCCTGACACAACCAAACACACAAACAAACACAAGTTTCCATGGTGACCTTGTTGAAGTCATCTAGAATTCAAATGTGGTTGGTCTCCAATCCCCTATGTTTGTTGTGATATTTTAAACCTACAAAATACGAATACCTCCTTCAGCCTCATGGCCATATTAGAACATCCAAATAAATATAAATATAATTTCAAGGTCATCTAGATATATGAATCACAACAACATCCAAGCAACCAACAAGATCATTTGCAATTTTACTCAACAACTATATCATCATCAAATAATTTCCATTTCTAGGTCTACCCACAACATCCAAATATCACATGTCCAAACAACGTCCATAATATAACCATGTCAAACAACATATCATCATCAATATATAAAAAGTCTCTAATAATCATCATGCATCATAATTGAATCAAGGTCAACAATAATCCATGATCTAACATCTAACATCATACTATAATAAAGTCTATAATAATGTCCATATTATAATCAACGATATCTTGATCAATATTAAAAGGTGTCAAAGGGAAGTGGAACTACAATGGAGATTAAAATTATATGTATTGAAATAAGCGCCTTTGGTGGTGAATGTTTGAAATCTCAATAAATGGAGATTAATATTATATTGAATTGAAATACGCGTCGAGATATATTGAATTGAAATACGCGTCTTTGGTGGCAAATTACTGAAATCTTAGTTAAATGATTTCATTGAAACTCGATACCACAAATTAATTTGTTTGAAATGTCTAACACAATAAATCACATTTATTCATTAATAATGATCATAAATGAACTAATATTATGTCATTAGAGAAAATTTTGAGTGTAAAAAAATCAATATTCCATGAATTAATATTATGTCACAAGAGTAAATTTAAAGACATAAGTTGGAAGCCATTGGTTGTGCACCTTAAGTTGAGTATACAACAACAATATAAATACCATAATTTTTTTAAAACAGATACCTTTTAATATATTTTGATTATTTTTATCTAAATATTTTTTGGGAGAATTTATATTATATGGAAATTTGTTTTTAAGGTATTTAAATCAAGTGGTTTTCCATACAAAGGTATTTAGGGGTGGACCATTTTGTTGGGCATTATGTCATACAATTTTTCCACTCATGCGATTGCTTATCATTTTTGAATGGGTGATTTTTTGATGTTTATTTAACATGACACATTTTATGAATACATTTTTTTTCAAATTTTAATTAAAAAGTGACATGTACTAGTCCCTAACTTTACATCTACCCTCACAAGTATTGCTCCATGCTCAACAATTGGCTCCTCTTACATGTAAAAAATATACATGCTATTAACTTATTTGGATTGTAGAGCCATTTTGTATTAAAAATTTGACACCCGATCTATATGCTTCCACAATTTAAATGTAGTTTTATGAGGGCACCAATCAAAAGCATGAACATATGACAAGAATATGCTTACAATTATTTGTTTTCGGATGACCATACTCTATTATAGAATTATACATTTAACAAATGGTGTAAGAATGTTAGTAAAGTCTTCTTTGTTATTTCTTAATTCAAATTCGAATGATCTAATTTCATTTTGAATATTTCAAATGAGTGGCTATTATATTTTCTCATAGACATCTATAATGTGGCTTAGATTTTTATTTCATATTCATTTATGAATAAATACCTCATTTTGAAAAAAAAAAAAAAATTTATTTCATTTAGAACTACTTCATTTTCTACACTTTAATAGCTTAATATCATATTCCCTTTAATAGTGACTACATATAATAAGACCATGGTATATCTTTATCCCAAATATATAAAATAATTGAGCTAATTTTTTATTTTTAACTAACTTATGTTTAAAAAAATTATAAAATTGTTATATTGTTAAGATTTTAATTCCTTTTAATGAACAAAAATGTTTGTTCTTTGATTTCAAATTATTATCCCATATTTGTATTTAACTTTATATATAATAAATAATGGTTTATACAGTTCAAGATAATAGTGACGTGGTAGATACATTTTAGTATTATAAAAAGTGTGCCTATAAGATGTATGTTGTTATATTTATGGACAATATGGAAAAGCATACGAATTTTAATTTTAGTTTTAGTATTATGAGTATTAAATTTGAACTTTGAAATTTTGTGTGTGTATGTAGAAACACATACATATATATTAGAATTGAAAGTCTTGAATTTGAATTTACATTTGAAAATGATGAATTCTTGATTTTAAACTTAAATTGTTGAATTAATTTTTTATTAAGGATAAAATATTCTTTGATATATGGAATCCTATCTATGAACAAAAAGGCCAGCTACCAAGATAAGATTATGAAGACCAAAAGAAACACAACCAAGACACACTACGAGACAAACACAAAATAATCAGCATAACACCAAATCCAAACCAAATGTACTCAACCCAAAGCGGAAAATTAAGATGTGAGTGTCATGTGCAAAGGATTTGAATACATCTAGAAGAGGCGATTTTCTTATTTTGGAACCATGTCCACTTCTCCTTGTTAATATTTTTAATTTTTGTTTGTTCGATCTATGGTGGAGAATGTCAATAGAGGAAATAGTAGGAGACCCATCGGAGAAGAGGGGATCTACCATTCCCTAACCATTATAGAAGAGCTATGGGTATTGTGAGTTATAGAAACCATCCTTAATGGCACCTGAGGTGGGTTCATGACAAAGTCTTAACCTGGAGGGGTACATATCAAAGAAGTAGAATCAATAGAAGGATCAGATGAGGCATTCACATTGAAGTGAGAATGAGGGGATCCTTCGACCAAGCTAGCGTAGCCCCATTTTTTTCTCTCGTTAATGCCCACAATCTTTTTGTCAAATGTCTAATTTCAAAACATATGTTACAACATAATGATAAGGCCACTCTTTCATAAGCAATACGTTCAAAGTAAAAAACCTATCTACAATTCATAGATTGATTATTTTAGGTAAATTCGGGGAGAAATATAAATCCACCAAAATCCAACAATATGTGCTATGTAGCTATTGGGAGGTTGCATCATCATATTTTTGAAAAGTCCCCAACTTGTTCCCAATGGATTCAAGACAAGATTCATCCCATAGTTGGAGGGGTAGACCTTGGAGTCTTACCTAGATAGGCATTGTGTCAAATGAATCTTTTAGTGGATCAAAAAAAAGGATACCGCGGTTCCGTCATGATGGCATACTAATCTCCCCAAACACAATACACACTATTGATGGCCTCAAGGTCCTTAAAATATTCAAAAAAATATGAAATAAGCTTTGGAACAAGGATAGAGTTCAATCTTACCCATGATTTTAGGGCTCCATTTCTGTGATCCATTCTTGTAGCTAAGTGAGATTTGGCCAAATTTTTGGAACTTATAGACTAGCAAAAACCTCGCAATAATCTTCCTCTAGCTCTTAAACCTTCGGGTAACATCATCCTCAAGATTCAGCTCCGGGATGTCACTGGAAGGTTGCAAGGGAAACATCCTTCCCCTGGAATATTTAACATTATCAGAGATGATTGTAGAAAATATTGATCAACACTTGGTTGGAATTTTGGAAATATGGTGACATGTTAGCAATCTTCAAAATTTCTTAGAGGTATTTTCTATAATGCATGGAAAGCTACTATTGATGTTACCTAATAAGTTATTCATGAAAAAAAAGATTCCTCTTTTATGAATTATGTTAGTAAAACAATCATCATTACAACAAATGAATTTAAATGATACATGGATGTAGTAGGATTAAAGGCCATAAAATTGTGTGTCAAGTAACAATAGAAATTTGTCCTCAAATTTTGTAGTTATAGTACATTATTCACTCTTCCCCATCACAAAAACTTAAAACAATTTAAGACAACATACATTACACTACAAATGACAACTCAAACAAACATAACATCATCCCTTATTTGTACTGAGATGGATTTGTACACCCCAATCACTGTGCTACAACCTCTTATGATTTTTGTGAGGGTGATTTTAATACTCTAGATTCATTACACCATAAACACCAAATTTCCCATTTAAAATTTGATGGCCACTTACAATTTTTTCTACATTTTAAACTATTAATACTAATCATGTCATAGCTTTCTTTGTAATTTTTGTAGTTCCCATTTCTCTTTGAGACTTATTATATTTTGATTTTGATTACTATTGACTTTAGACATGGATATTATTGTATCATTTTGGTTTAGCATGATGTTAGATGATAGAGATATTTTGATTATTGATGGATTGTGATTCATAATATGATTGTGTGGATTCTTAGATACATAGAGAGACATTTTATATTGATGTTGATGATGTGTTGTTGGCATATATATTACTGACATTTGGAATTATCGTCGTGTTGAGTAGGATTTAGCATTTAAACTAATCTTGTGATCTTGTTGATATTGATAAAATATAGAATTTAGATGTTGTTCATATTTTAGAAAAATGATAGCATTGTTTAGTTGAGATGATGATTTAGCTATATGAGGATGATTATTGATTTGTGTGGAGTATATTTTATACGTGATGTTTTTGATTGCCATAAGGCCGAAGGAGGTATTGTGTGATTTTAAAGGTAACTATATCACAACAATCAAAAGGGGGATGGAGACAAAACAAAACGGAATACTAGATGGATACAAGGAAGGTCACCAAGGAAAATTTTTAAGGTTGTTGTTATGTTTGTTTTATTTTGTTAGGTGTCCCCATGGGACAGATGACCTCAAATTGTGAGCATGCGCTTTGTGTATGTTTCCTTTTTATTTTATTTGTTGTAGAGTATGTGATTTATTTGTGATGTAATTTATTTAATCATTGTTGATTAATGTGATTTTATTAAGTAATTAAATCATGTTGTTAAGCCATATGGGGATGTGAAAAAAGGGTTCAATTATTAGATTTGTTGGTCTATGTGATTTTGATTGAGTATAAATGATTTACACTCTACCGTACCTTGGAATTTCGGATTTGGGCTTAAGGACCAGTTTTGAGGCTTGTGGGACAAGCTAAGCTTGCTCCACACCTCTTAATTTCATATACCAACCATCTCTATGAATTGGGGGTCAATAATATACCCCATTATGTGTTTTGTAAGACAAAAAGTGACATTAATTGACATTTTCTTACATGGGTTTTAAATTATGTCCTTAGGGGTGTGGGTTTTGATTGTGTGTGTAAGATACTTGTCATTTCTCTCAACCACTAATTTATTGTGCATTGGGGTTGAGGTTTGACTTGTGATGTGGAGTTGAGGATAAGTGATGTGACATCCTACATGTAGCCACCTCACCCTCCTCTTCCCTTTTCTATATATGCAAGTTTATTTGTTTGTTTGGGGCTTTCTCATTTCCTTTGTGCTCTTGTATTTTTGGAGTTAGAGAGTTTTGGAGTGCTTGTGTGATTCTTGGAGATTTTGGAGTCGGATTAAGATTGAAGAAGCTTGAGAGTGATTCTAGGTTAATTTCTTACTATGGAAAGGTAGGCGCTACACTCTTTTTACTTGTTTGTTTTTATTTGTGTGTGTTGCATGTATATGAATAATTTATGTGCTTGTTGGGTTCTTGGGTAGAATTACTAAGTATGGTGTTATAAAGCTATGGGGATCTTATATGTAGGAGGCATAAGAGTTTTTTCATGTTTTGGGAGGTAGTTAGGTTGGGTGCCCCACCTTGGATAAGAAAATGCTTGCGTTTCTTATTTGGTTCTTTGAGGAGACATAAGAGATTGTAGGGAGGCATAAGAGAATGTGGGAGGCATTAGAGGGAATTTAGAGAGGAATAAGAGTTGTGTATGGGTTTTGAGATGTATATTAGAGGGTTTTAAGGTGGGAACCTAATCCCATTGGGAGGCATAAGTGATCTCCCCATAGATCCTTGCTCTATTGGCTTTGCATTTTCAAGTCTTTTGTATTTTTTAGTTTCATTGTTGTGATTGTCTTCTTGTGTTTAATGTGTGTTATATGGTTGTGAAATTTTGGTTATTATGTTGAAGTATTGTGTTGTTTCCATGAGTTAGATCCATCCTTTATTTCATTTTGGTTGGGGCTCAAGGGTCAATAAGGAGGATAACTTCTTCTCCTCATTGGATTATTGGTTGGGTGGAGAGTGTTGCCTCTCCCTCATTTTTGGTTGTGTGATTGAATTAAAGACATGGCAGGTTTCTGAAAGAAAACATTTTTGGTCAATCCTTTATTTGGTCCAAAATTTAGGTAACCTTACCAAATTTTTGTTTTGTTTCCTTTATTCGTAATGATGTAAAATTCTTTTCCTGAAAATATGGTTTCAAACTGGGGTCCTTTTTAGGTAAATGTTGCGCCCTTAATTGGTGCGCTTTGGCGCTCAAAATCCCATGTTGATAGTCCTAAATTTGTGCCAAAGGCGTAGATATTTCCTTGTTGACAGGCATATACCCATGCCAAAGGGCGCAAAGTTTTCATGTCGACACGTATTTTAGTGCGCCCTTTAGAAAAAGTGGGTGGCACATTTATTACACTTTTGGCTATATATAGGCGCATCCGCCCTGTCATTTTCACAATTGAAAACACGTGAAAACTTTATTTCTCTGCACCTGTCAAGCCCTTATCATCCTCGTGTCACGTTCGTGGACCCCACTTCATTCCTCTCCTCTATATATATATATATCTGTAAGTGGCTCTTGCTTTTCTTATGGTTTTGCTTGTTGCTCTGCTATGGTTTTGCTTGTTATTGATTAAATATAGAAACCTAAGTGGCTTCCCCCCAAACCAGTCTTCCCCTCCTTCCAGATCTGCTGGCTTGGAGGGCTTTGTCCCAAAAAATGAACCCAGATCTTCTCTGCTATGTTTCCCCCCCACTATCAAGACTCATGTTGAAGGAGGCCTAAAAACCACAAACCCATCAGAAGAGAGAAAACCTAAAAAGTTATCATTTCTACCCACGGTTTTCTCTTTGGCGCAATCACCTACCTTGTTACAAAAACACAGTCATGCCAAGAGGGTGCACTGTCCCCAATTGCAGCATGAATCCTTTCTGTGCCAAGCAAAACCAAGTAAATCCTAACCCCAGGCAGCATAGGCGCAATCCTGCTTACACCAACAATGTTTGTTATGCAATCCTTTCCTACGCCGCGCCAAAGGCCCCTTTGACGCACATAAAGTTAGTGATACACATTGATGTTGCCCCCTTTATTCCCTTGGCGCACCAAAATTCCATGCAACATGTCCCATATCTGTGCCCTTGGCGCATCCTGCCCTCATGCAACACCAAATTTATTTGCGCCCAGTATAAAACCTCATATAATGGCGCAGGCACACATCTGTCAACAACAACAATGTTATATGTAAATTTCTGCACCCTGCGCCCTTTTGCTGATTTCTTCCTTGTAACACTCCACTTCAGTGCGCCATACTTTTAACCCTGCAGCCTACAACTTTTCTGTGCCCTGCACCCAGAGGCTTTTAAATTACTAACTCCTCATTCTGTAGAGCTTTGATGGAAGATCTAATAGCTAACATGGCTCTTCTGCGTTGGACTTCGCTCCTTCTTCTTGCAGATCAGCAACTGAACTCAGATCCGCATATGTCTACATCAAGCAAGAGGCCAACCAAGTCAAAGGGTAAGGCCAAACTCACAGAGGAAGAGATGAAATACAAATATCAAAGGGTCAGAATGCCCGAGTCCCAGGCAGAATGTGACCTAGACATCAGAGATTCCGAACTTGGCCACATCGACATGGATGATTTTGGGCCAAAACCAGGAGGGTCACAGGTAGTCCTTGGATGGACAAACTGGTAGGCAGTGGTCTGCATTTCACTAGGGGAATCCCCATCAGTGCGGTGAATAATGAATTTATGATGGTGGTGGCCCATTGTTATAACAAAGACACAAGGTGTGTCGAGAATGAAAAGGGGGAGGTCATAATCAACCTCACTGCCCGACACTTCGAGATTATGCTAGGTATTCCCCACCACCGGCATTTTGTGGCTATAAGCCAAGAGACTGCACCAAGGCATGGGAGGAAAATGAAGACAAGTGCATGTAGTTAATGAATGAGGTGTACTTGAAGAATAAGAAGGTGATAACCAGGTGGCCATAGGTTATTCACCGCAGTGACTTCTCTGAGGAACTGAGTGATACCATCACCTTCCTAAGTAGAGTATTTGGGCTTTCTGATGCCCATTACTTCCACAAATGGATGCTCAGGTATCTGGAAACCATGAATAAAAATGTGCCTGATCAAGCGTTTTGAATGGGTAGAAATCATAAGCAAGCACCATCTCTGAGCAGCTCCAACAACTCACCACAATGGGGAGGTTCTACATGAACTCCTACGTAGTCTACGCTGCAGCCTCAGAGAGAGACTATCCAACGCTGTTGAGCCGATGTGGGGTTTGGCCTCAGGTGAAAATATATGAATACTACCTAGAGTTGAAGCTGGAGAACAACATCCCATAGTTCACCAAGATCAACGATGCCTTTTTCTATGGCATCATCTACCTATTGAGGCCCAATATGACTCACGGTCGAATGACCAAGAGCATAGTCACGAAACCGAGAAGTGGGGGCGTTATTTACACAATTCCCCACTTTCACCTATCTCAGAGCAGCTAACTTCTTGGGGGAGCCCACTAAATTGCCAAGGTATGTAGGCCCTAAGTTGATCCTGTTGGAGCTGTCCAGGAAGCTCATAACATATCATGAGAAGTGCCTGAAAAGGAAGAAGGGTGGAACTCCTTTCCCCCTCACAGTGGGCAGGTACACCTGCATTTCCCACACCAAGGCCCGGAAATGTTTGCAGAGCTGGAACTGCTTAACCTAAAGCACAATTTCCGGCAAGGCCCACCTTTGATCCAAGAAATTGCCTCCCAAAGGAAAAACTCGATCCGATCCACGTTCCATAGATCGAGGACATCTACATCGACCTGTATCACGAGGTCGAACTCAGGAGAAAGGATCACTCCCACCTGGCCCTAGCGGAAATTATTCAATATGGCATGGCCATTGTTCCAAAAGGTTTCCAAACAACCGATCAAGAAGTTGATCAGGTATATCTAGACATGGATGGGGACAACTGGCCATTTTGCCAAAATTGATAGGACAAAGGCACCTCAGACCATTGAGGTAAGGGTTAAGGACACACTGCGGTGAACAGAGCATTGGTGTAGAATGAATGGCCTTATCTACCTTGGAGTAGATTTCACCACGTCCCCTTTGGGCAACGCACCTGCCAGGTCAAAGCATCTGCCAAAGGGAAAAGGCAAAGATAAAGAGGGAGAATCAAGCTCCGCTCAAGAAGAAGCTCCTGAGAGCCCTCCTTCCGCCGCACAGGAACAAGTTGTAACTCTGGTATCCCCGAGAGAAAGAAGTGGCAGAGAGTGTTCCAATGGGCACATCCACTCAGGATGTTGCCACTACTACAACCATGGAGGTTCCCACCATCCCTTCTCCCCCTCCTCATGTGACTCAAGTGACCATTCCTTTGGTCGTATCCTCTCCCCCATCTTCTACTGTTCCCCCTTCCTCTTCCTCCATTTTCTCTTCTCTCGTGGAGCTGTCCCCCACCATTTCTTCTCTCATCTCTCAGCTCCCTTCCATTCCCACGACTACCTCCCCGCAGTGTCTCTTCCTCCCGTGAGCACTTTCTTGGCCTCTCTCTCGATGCCGCCACCAAGTGTCTCGACCCATTTCCCCTCATCCACTGCAGCTGCTCCCTCTTCCACCTCTGGTCCCACTCCCTTAAGTCCAGCATGGATCTCCCAACACCTGAGTCAACATAAGAGGAAAGTCCCCATTGCACCAATGGACTTTTTCCATCATCCCAACAAAAGGGGCTAAGAAGCAAAAGCCTATAACCCGCTTCTCTCAGAGTGCATCGGGAGAAAGAGTGATGGAGATTGCGTATCCCGATCCTCAAAGGATAAAAAGGATCTATCCCCTATAGATTATATAGTGACGCAGGTCACAATGGGAACGTCATCCGAGAGCCTTCAAGGAGAGGCCCTATCTGTGGTGGATGCCCTTTGTAAGAAGCTTCAAGAAGCAAAGGAAGAGAAGAGGCTACTAAAAGAGTAGAACAAGCATCTTCTCCATGCCCTGCAGAAAATGGGTAGTGCACCTCCTACAACTGCCACTGAAACTCCTGAGGTCCTTAGTTAGGATAAGATAAATGAATATGCCAAGATTGGTGAACAAGGCATGGCAGTATCACCTGGAGAGACCAGATCCTCAAAGACAACGAGGAAGTAATTGTCAAGTTCACCGAGTTATATCAGAACATTGGTCGGGTGAACAAGGAACTCTAGGTGATTGTAGGACCTATCTCTCGAAGAGTTGGACCATGCTAGGTTGCAACATGAGACATTCCAGAAGATGCTCGACTGCTCAGTCGATGATTTAGTAAAATTGGCATTTTCGATCACCCCAGGGTACCCAGAAAAATCCTTGCTGCTTTGGACTACCGGGTCGATCAGATGGAATTTGTCCTGGAGAAGATAGACAAGGTCAAGGAGGAAGCCCTAGATGCAATGCATCAAATGGAGAAAATTGTCCTAAGAATGTCTCGGGCTTGCTCACTCCTTCATTCACCTTGAGGAAGGTAGATGAAACTATTCGGATCTTCAAGGAGATCATCTCAAGGGCTAGGGCCAGAAGTCACTTTTGACACTGAATCCATCAATAACCTTCTGGCCTGCCATGATTTTGTGGGGTACCTGATGGAGGTAGGTAATGAATATTTCAAGCTCCCTGAAAAACTCAGAGATGAGTGGGAGACTTGCGAGGTCATCGGCGATCATACCAAGGGTCCTGCCAGGATCAACTTCAGCCGATGGTCAGTAAATTCATGGAATACCGGGCTCAATTCCACATTGTCTCTCCTAAGCAGAAGCAAGATACTCCCTTTCAGCCATGAGATGATGATGAATAGCCTTCTTCCTCTTGGCTTTCATTTTGTAAATATCTAAAAGTATGTTGGCACAAATGATGACATCATCCATGTTGCACCATGGGATGTTGTCATCCACCAAGTTGCCCAAAGTCAACAGTTGACTTTTAGATATTTTGTAGATATTTT
Organism: Taxus wallichiana var. yunnanensis; assembly: GCA_018340775.1. Lineage (NCBI taxonomy): Eukaryota > Viridiplantae > Streptophyta > Pinopsida > Cupressales > Taxaceae > Taxus > Taxus wallichiana. The sequence goes on along the minus strand of CM031239.1, from coordinate 799,800,976 downwards.
GTAATTAGTTGTTGTTTCTTTTTTTGCCTTCTCTCTTCTCCTCCTTCTATAAATACTTGAATACTTGTTGTATTCAAGTGGTGGACACTTTTTAGATAAAAAATAGAAGTAAGGAGAAAAGGCTTTGCACTTTTTTAACAGAAGAAAATATTAATACAATATTGAGACTTTGTGTTGAATACCTGTGTTATGCATCAGAACTTTCTTATGTTAGATCTGTATGTTTATTCTATTGAATCTACCTCTACTTTTTTGTCATTTGTTCATCAGTATTGCTTTGTTCGTTTATGCAAGTAGGTTTGGCTCCATTTATTACCAATCCCAAAACATAGACCTTCTGACTTTTCGCTTTGGAATTCATTTCTTTTCTCCCTTCGGATCTATCTATCCTATCTTCATCTTTCCCTTCTTTCCTTTCTTTTCATAGTTGGAAACACCCCAACTGGGATAAGATCCCAAACCCCCGAAGGTGGAATATTGTGAGACTTGCAGATTCCTGCTGGTAGAATAGCAATAAACCAGTTTCGCTTTGCTGACTCAAAGAGGGCTATGCCCTACACACTATTGTTGGCTCATCTATCCATAGATCGCCCACCAGATTTTTTAGACCAACATTTTTGGTGACTCTACTCTGGGATGGAAGATCTAATAGATCTATGGTAGTGGTATGTTAGAAAATCAATAAAACCATAGAAATCACTACCTGTTTGCAAATCTTAACTTTTGTTCAAAATTTAAATTTTTTGCAAAAGTGATCCAAACTAAAAATTTTTTTTCAGGATCCATAGATCGGGACTAGTTAGAGATCTTTAGTTCACTGAGTTTTTACAAAAACCCGTATTTTTCCGTAGATCTGAGTTTTTGACTATTTTACAAAATTTCAAACCCTTGCCAAAAGTCAACTCTAAGATCCGAAAATCAGCTTACTAAGTTGGCCATTATTTTATCCTCGTTAATATTTGTCATTAAACCACAATCGGTTTTCAAAAAAAGGGGGATAAAATTAAATATTTAGAAAAGGTACATGCTGCTGATTTTTATCAAAAAAATCAGAAAATCAGCAAGTACAACTAAAAAGAGTTTTTAAATCTGCTCCAAAATATTGCAGATCTGGAAGGTACACTGGCGGGTGAACCATTTACTCGTAAAGCAGAAAGCTCGTGGAGAAGTTGATCCTACTTTTGATCTACTTCAAAGGCACAACTTCAGTGTTACACCGGCACGCTTCTCATCGCTAAGTTCAGTTGATCGGTCATCCAGAAGTGTCTCACCTCCACGAAGGAATCATTTTTCACAAGGAACATCCTCATCTCTTTGTAGTGCTTTGCTGCTCAGTGGAACCATGCTTCCAGCTCGCATCCTTTTTCCAGCTGTTCAAATGGCAGTACCATGGGGAAATGCTATGGGCCCACTTGCTTTGCCACATCCTATTCACGCGCTCCCTCATGGAAACCGAAAGAATTTCCCCAAATTTGATGGAAGCGGAAACCAAAGTATGGATTCACACATATCTGCATTCATCATGTCATGCAGTATCCTGGATGTGACCCATGAGGATGTGTCAGTTCACCTCTTCCTGGAAACCTTGCAAGGACCCGCAAGTGGAATGGTTTCAGCATTTGCCACCGGATCTATCACTAGTTGGGCCACCTTACGGACTGCATTTGAAGAAAGGTATAAGCCTTCAAAAGACGCGTTTACATTTACTATCAAAGATCACCCACCTGAAGAAGGAGGTCAATGAAACCATGCATGATTTCATCACCCGTTTCAATTCACTAATCAATCGTGTTCCGCCTGCCATGCTGCCAACACCAGAAAATCAGAAGTGTTTCTTCAGAACGCCATGAGCTCAAAAGTAAGTTTCTTACTCTTGCAAGAACAAGTCACTACCCTGGTTCTCGCCCAAGCTGCTGCCATTGGATTGAAGATAACTTGCTAATATCTAGTGAATTAAAGTGAGAGCCATCCAAGCCTAAAAGTTTCAACTCCTTCTCAAGCCACTTCATCAGATCCGGCATTCCAAAAGATGGCGAATGACTTGCTCGCGTTAAAGAAGCAGTTAGCTCAAGCTTCTCCGAGCTCTTCATACGAGATATCCCACGAAGGAATTTCACTTCCAACAATGTCCCACAAAGGCCACGTTTACCTGCAACTACTCCATGGTTGGCGCTCGAGGCCCCCGGTTCAATGCTTTAGCCGAAATCGAAGAAGAGGAGCAAAATTATGAAGAACCTTCATCGCAAGGTGAAGATGATCAAGATGTCGGTGAACCGACTGGTGACTCTACTATGGGTATATGGAATTTGATGAGGAGGAATCTGATGAAGAAGAGGGTACCCAAGGATATGCAAGTGGGCAAGTCATATGTTGTTTTCACCCACTCGCAAGGAAAAGAAGCAGAAGTTGTTTGCCAGATGTAAAAAGAGAAGGCCGTGTCAAACACGCCTCCAACCATCGCTAAAAGAGGTAATCCCCTTCCTGCTCAACCTGTTATTAAGTCTTTTTGAAGAAATATTTTTCCCCTATCTCCCCTCCGAATCAGCCCTCTCATATTCCTATCAAGACCAGTAATCCTACCCTATCATCGTGAAATGAGGGACTCATTCCTTCATCAACGCAACCCTTGGCCACGCATTTGACATAATTGATCATGCTAAAAAGACCAAGATCCAAATGTCTGAAGCCGAGTATCTTCAGTCAAACCCCGAGTAACTTGTAAGGTTGACCGAATACATTCAAAGCCAAGCTATCATAACTTCTCAGTTCCCCATAAAGGAATTCTTTCTACTCCCCCTGCATCTCGCATAAATGTTGCCTCGACTTCTACATCAGGAAAAATAGAACCTTTCTATCTCTCCCTCCTAATCAATGGTCACAAACTAAGCAACTGCATAATTGATTCTGGGGCTTCCGATAATGTCATGCAAAAAAGGTCACCCATGCTCTGGGCCTCACACTTACCAAGCCTTTTGGTAGATGTTACTCCTTGGAAACTAAAGCAGTTCCATTGATCGGTCAGATCAAAGACGCGCAGTTCACATTTGCAGCATTCCCAGAGAAAAGAGTAAAGATGACCATCCTCGTTGATATTCAGCAAAAAGCATATGGAATTCTACTAGGAAGGAGCTTTTGCAGTGAAGTTGGTGGAGAGATTCATATGGACTGGTCTAAGGCTAGAATCCCCGTCAAAGGTGTAATGCAAACATTAGAGCCGGAATCACAAAAGAAGTACTTGGTCACCAATTCTGATGACCCCAAGCCCAAATTCTCTTGAATCATCGGGATGGGGAATTATTTCTTATCTACTGAGTCTAAAAAAATGGACATTCTCATCCGGGAAGAGGATCTTAACAAGATATGGACGTTGTAGTTTGATGGCAGTTGTGCAACTAGTGGATGCGGCGCTGGAGCCGTGTTAATATCTCCCGAGGAGAGATTATTCCTCTCTCTTTCAAGTTGTAGTTTTTCAACATGAATAATACTACTGAGTATGAATCTTTGCTACTTGGCATGCAAGCCACAAAAGAAAGGGGAATCAAGAACCTAAAAGTACAAGGTGATGCAGAGCTGGTCGTAAATCAAGTAAAAAGGATATACCAAGTAAAAAATGAAAGGCTCAGGCATTACCGCAACGTGGTATGGGACAACATTGAGGAGTTTGATGCTTTTTCAATAAAATCCATTCCAAGAGCTCAGAATGACATGGCCGATTCATTAGCCATCTCAGCATCCCTCATGCTCCCCACCAGGTTGAAAATAGACACATATACCATTGAGGTAGTTTTCCGCCCAAGTGTGCCAGACAACTCTCAGCACTGGTAGGTATTCAATGATGACAATCAACTTATTGCCTTCTGGAAAAGGTAGAAAATTTTAGTGAGCTTCATTTTGAAGGATCTACTTCTACATGCCGTGAATCTATTACTGATCAAGACAATGAATCAAAAGGAAGTGATGGCATATGTCAGCTCAAAGGAAATAAAATTCCAAAAGGTTTGGTTTCTCTAGAACGTTTGTTCGATGACAGACATGATCATTTTTTAGGAGAAAAGGTGCAAGATAATCCTAACTCCTCTCCAGAGACCGAACCGGTCAATCTAGGTTCTGTGGAACATCCGCAGTTTGTGAACATCGGAAAATGTTGCACACCCGAAGAAAAGTGGAAGTTTGTCAAATTGCTGAAGAAATATATGGATGTATTGGCATGGTCCTATGCCGATCTAAAGTCTTTCAAGCCAAAGGATGTCCAACATGACATCCCGTTGAAAGAAGGTGTCAAACCCTTTCGCCAGAAACAGAGGCACTATAATCCCAAGATCTCAGGTACCATCCAGGCTGAAATATAGAAGATGTTGGATGCAAGGATCATTTTTCCTATCCATCATAGTACCTGGGTCACGAACATTGTGCCAGTACACAAGAAAAATGGTGAGATACACATATGCGTAGATTTTCATAACTTGAATCAAGCGTCCTAAAAGACAACTACCCGCTTCCCATAATGGATCAGGTTCTGCAGTAAGAATCGGGTTGGAAATGTTGTCCATGCTTGATGGTTTTTTGGGCTATAATCAGATTGAAGTCTCACCTGAAGACCAATTCAAAACAACATTTACTACCCCCTGGGGCACATTCACCTATAGCAGGATGCCTTTTGGCCGACCAACGCTGGTGCCACTTTTCAGTGGGTGATGGACTTCGCATTCAAAGGAATGATGGGAAAGGTTATCGTAGTCTATTTGGATGACTTAACTGTGTTCTCTAAATAGTGAAATGATCATTGTGATCATTTGGAACAAGTATTGACTAGATGCCGAGAGCACGGATCTCCCTAAATCTAAAAAAGTCTATTTTCAGAGTCACGGAGGGAAAGTTGTTGGGACACGTTGTTAGCAAAGAAGGGACAAAAATAGATGCCGAAAGGGTTAGGGCTATTCAGGGCCTTACTTTACCCACAAGCAAGACCGGCGTTCACTCTTTCTTCAGAAAAGTAAACTTTCTCAGGCGCTTCATTCCCGACTTTGCTGAAAAGACTCGCCACATATCAAACATGATGAAAGGGTCACCAACTTTCCGTGGAGCGAAGAAGGAAAGGCGTCATTCGAGGATATAAAAGCCTCTCGCTCACGTGCCAGTCCTGGTATGTCCCGATTTCTCCAAGGATTTTATCATGTATAGCTATGCATCTGAGCATACTGTATCGGCCATCTTAATGCAAAAGAATTCTGAAAGTGTTGAATCTCCAATCGCGTTCATGAGCTCTCCCCTCAAGCCTCATGAATTGAAGATGTCTCAGTTGGAAAAACATGCCTTCGCCATTGTCAAAGTAGTCAAGAACTTTAGGTATTATATTCTAAACTCTCATACAGTGGTGCTAGTCCCTGACACGACAGTCAAGTCAATTTTAACTCAACAGGAGTTAGGGAGTTTGCGAGGGAATTGGATCGCAAAGGTCCAGGAGTATGATCTAGATATAAAACCAACCAAGCTAGTAAGAGGCAAGGGTCTGTGTCAGCTCATGGCTGAAAACCAAGATTCAGGAGACCCTGAGGAAAAGGATGATTGCATCGATGGAACACGAGGTCAGCTGGAGAAAGCGATTCTCTACCCATGGTTCTATTTGTCGCGACTAGTGACGAATGGTATTCTGATATCACTTTCTTTCTCACTTATGGTGAGTGCCCAACTCATCTAACTTCAAAGGAGAAGTGTGCTATAAAGCTCAGAGCAGCCAGATATGTCATCTGGGATGATTGTTTATACAAATGGAATAGATGGCATCTTCTTGTGATGTGTTGACAAGCCACAACAGATAAAGCTACTTGAGAATTTTCATGATTCAGCCTGTGGTGGTCATTTCTCCTCTTCCGTGATAGCACACAAGATCATCGGGCTAGGTACTATTGGCCAACGTTATTTCAAGATACAACCACCTGGGTAGAAAAATGTGAGCTCTGCCAACAATTTGTCAAGCAAACCAAAATTGGCTGCTTTTCCCCTCAAGCCGGTCATTATTGATGAACCATTCAGCAAAGTGGGGAATTGACTTTATCAGAGCACTCCATCCCCAATCGAGTTCGACATAGTTATGTCCTGATAGCAACAATAGATTACTTCACCAAATGGGTGGAGGCCATACCTGTCAAGAATGCCACCTCTGAAGTTGTTTGTAATTTCATCAAAGAGAATATCATTGTGAGGTTTGGCATTCCAAACAAAATCATTGCTGATAATGCTTCCAATCTTTCCTCATGGGAAGTTATTGGTTTTTTCTATGAATATGGGATAATCTTGGCCCACGCCTCAGATTATTACCCCCAAGGAAATGGTCAGGCAGAATCCAGTAATAAAAACTTAGTGACTATCATACGGAAGCTAGTTGATGAGAATCAGCGGATGTGGCATAAGTCATTATATGACGCTTTGTGGGTGGACCGCATTACTCCCAAGAGGTCTCTCGGTATGTCCTTTTCAAGTGTTATATGGAATCGACGCCGAGCTCCCCATTTCTGCAGAACTTTCCTCGCTCGCGCTTGGCACAAGCGATTGAAGATGAAACTTTCCAAAATTCTCTTGAAAAGAGGATGATGTATCTAGCAGAGCTGAAGAAAAAAGAGTAAGAGTGGTTGATAGGATCACCGAACATCAGAATCAAGTCAAGAGACTGTTCGATAAAAAGGCCAAGCAGAAGGATTTCTAGGTGGGAGATCTCATCCTTCTATGGGACAAGCGAAGAGAGCCAAAAGGCATGCATGGAAAATTTGATTCTCTATGGAGGGGACCTTTCAAGATCAAGTGGCTCAATGGAGAGTATAGCTTCTATCTCTCATATCTAGATGGAACCGAGCTCCCGCTTCCCTATAGTGGGCAACATCTCAAAATATTCAGGAAGTAGAGCTTGCTCTCTTCTTTGTATAGTTTGCTTTGGTTGTGTGTTTGTTTTGTTGTGTGTTTGCTTTCTGTTTGTTGTGTGTTCCTTTTTCCCTTTGGTCACCCTTGTTTTTGACTCTGTTGCCCAATGGATAGGCACATGTTGATATGGGATTCTCTACCCTTAAGCTTCACTTAAAGATAGTCCCCAGAAAGAGCCAGTTGTTATCCTGCAAAATTGACAAGGGAAATTTTGTAGGTAACCTTACCAAATTTTTGTTTTGTTTCCTCGTAGAGGTCCCTCAGCATTCGGAATGGTGTAAAATTCCTTTCGGAAAATCTGGTTTCTCGAACTTAGTCATTTTGGTCCTTTTTAGGTGGGCGCAGATTTTGTCCATGCAACACAAAGCTTATTTGTGCCCCTTTTATTCCTTTGGCGCACCCTTTGGAGTGTTAACACAACAATTGTTGTGCCTCCCCATGATGCGCCTTTCTTTCTTGCGCCGAGGCGCATGCGCCATCCTGTCAACAACAAAAATGTTGTGCCCTTAATTGGTGTGCCAAAGTGCTCAAAATCCCATGTTGATAGTCCTAAATTTGCGCTAAAAGGCGCAGATATTTCCTTGTTGACAGGCGTATACCCGCGCCAAAGGGTGCAAAGTTTTTCATGTCGACACGTATTTTAGTGCGCCCTTTAAAAAGTGGTGGCACATTTATTACACTTTTGGCTATATATAGCATGCATCCCCCTGTCATTTTCACAATTGAAAAACACGTGAAAACTTTATTTCTCTCGCACTGCTCGTGCACCCTTGTCATCCTCGTGTCGCATTCGTGGACCCCACTTCATTCCTCTCAGCCTATATATCTCCGGTAAGTGGCTCTTTCTTTTCTTATGGTTTTGCTTGTTGCTCTGCTATGGTTTTGCTTGTTATTGATTAAATATTGAAACCTAAGTGGTTTCCCCCAAACCAGTCTTCCCCTCCTTCCAGATCTGCTGGCCTGGAGGGCTTTGTCTCCCAAAAAATGAACCCAGATCTTCTCTGTTATGTTCCCCCACTATCAAGATTCATGTTGAAGGAGGCCTAAAAACCACAAACCCATCAGGAAGAAAGAAAACCTAAAAGTTATCATTTCTGGGTAGTTTTCTCTTGGCGCAATCACCTACCTTGTTACAAAAAACACAGTCATGCCAAGAGGGCGCACTGTCCCCAATTACAGCACGAATCCTTTCTACGCCATGCAAAACCAAGTAAATCCTAACCCCCGCAGCGCAAGTGCAATCCTGCTTACAACAACAAAAGATTGTCATGCAATCCTTTCCTCGCGCCGCCAAAGGCCCTTTTGACACACATAAAGTTGATATACACATTGATGCCCCTTTATTCCTTGGCGCACCAAAATTCCATGCAACATGTCCATATATCTGTGCCTTGGCGCATCCTGCCCTCATGCAACACCAAATTTATTTGCACGCCCAGTATAAAACCTCATATAATGGCGCAGGCGCACATCTGTCTACAACAACAACAATGTTATATGTAAATTTCCTGCACCCTGCGCCCTTTGGCAGCTGATTTCTTCCTTGTAACACTCCACTTCAAGTGTGCCATACTTTTAACCCTGCAGCCTACAACTTTCCTACGCCCTGCGCCCAGAGGCTTTTAAATTACTAACTCCTCATTCTGTAGAGCTTTGATGGAAGATCTAATAACTAACATGGCTCTTCTGCGTTGGACTTTACTCCTTCTTGCAGATCAGCAATTGAACTCAGATCCACATATGTCTACATCAAGCAAGAGGCCAACCAAGTCAAAGGGTAAGGCCAAACTCACAGAGGAAGAGATGAAATACAAATATCAAAGGGTCAGAATGCCCGAGTCCTAGGCGTAGAATGTGACCTAGACATTAGAGATTCCGAACTTGGCCACATCGACATGGATGATTTTTGGGCCAGAACCAGGAGGGTCACAGGAAGTCCTTGGATGGACAAACTGGTAGGAAGTGGTCTACATTTCACCGGGGGAATCCCCGTCAAGTGCGGTGAATAATGAATTTATGATGGTGGTGGCCCACTGTTATAACAAAGACACAAGGTGTGTCGAGAATGAAAAGGGGAGGTCATAATCAACCTCACCGCCCAAGCACTTCGAGATTATGCTAGGTATTCCCCACCACCGGCATTTTGTGGCTATAAGCCAAGAAGATTGCACCAAGGCATGGGAGGAAAATGAAGACAAGTGCATGCAGTTAATGAACGAGGTGTACCTAAAGAATAAGAAGGTGATAACCAGGTGGCCACAGGTTATTCACCGCAATGACTTCTCTGAGGAACTGAGTGATACCATCACCTTCCTAAGTAGAGTATTTGGGATTTCTGATGCCCATTACTTCCACAAATGGATGCTCAGGTATCTGGAAACCATGAATAAAAATGTGCCTGATCAGCATTTTGAATGGGTAGAAATCATAAGCAGCACCATCTCTGAGCAGCTCCAACAACTCACCACAATGGGGAGGTTCTACATGAACTCCTACGTAGTCTACGCTGCAGCCTCAGAGAGAGACTATCCAGCACTGAGCCGATGTGGGGTTTGGCCTCAGGTAAAAATATATGAATACTACCTAGAGTTGAAGCTAGAGAACAACATCCCACAGTTCACCAAGATCAACGATGCCTTTTTCTATGGCATCATCTACCTTTTGAGGCCCAATATGACTCATGGTCGAATGACCAAGAGCATAGTCACTAGCAACCGAGAAGTGGGGGCATTATTTACACAATTCCCCACTTTCACCTATCTCAGAGCAGCTAACTTTTTGGGGAGCCCACCAAATTGCCAAGGTATGCAGCCCTAAGTTGATCCTATTGGAGCTGTCCAGGCAGCTCATAACATATCATGAGAAGTGCCTGAAAAGGAAGAAGGGTGGAACTCCTTTCCCCTCACAGTGGGTAGGTACACCTGCATTTCCCACACCAAGGCCCGGGAAATGTTCGCAGAGCTGGAATTGCTTAACCTAAAGCACAATTTCGGAAAGGCCAACCTTTGATCCAAGAAATTGCCTCCCAAAGGCAAAACTCGATCCGATCCACGTTCCATAGATCGAGGACATCTACATCGACCTGTATCACGAGGTCGAACTCAGAGAAAGGATCACTCCCGCCTGGCCCTAGCGGAAATTATTCAATATGGCGTGGCCATTGTTCCAAAAGGTTTCCAAACAACCGATCAAGAAGTTGATCAAGTATATCTAGACATGGATGGGGACAACTAGCCATTTGCCTGAAATTGATAGGACAAAGGCACCTCAGACCATTGAGGAAAGGGTTAAGGACACACTACAAAAAAACAGAGCATTGGTGTAATGAACGGCCTTATCTACCTTGGAGTAGATTTCACCACGTCCCCTTTGGGCAACGCACCTATCAGGTCAAAGCATCTACCAAAGGGAAAAGGCAAAGATAAAGAGGGAGAATCAAGCTCCACTCAAGAAGAAGCTCCTGAGAGCCCCCTTCTACCGCACAAGAACAAGTTGTAACTCTGGTATCTCCAGAGAAAGAAGCGGCAGAGAGTGTTCCAATGGGCACATCCACTCGTGGATGTTGCACACCGCTACAACCATGGAGGTTCCCACCATCCCTCTTCTCCCCTCCCCCTCATGTGACTCAAGTGACCATTCCTTTGGTCGTATCCTCTCCCCCATCTTCTACTATTCCCCCTTCCTCTTCCTCCATCTTCTCTTCCCTCTCGTGGAGCTGTCCCCCACCATTTCTTCTCTCATCTCAGCCTCCCTTCCATTCCCATGACTACCTCCCCTGTAGTGTCTCTTCCTCCCGTGAGCACTTTCTTGGCCTCTCTCTCGATGCCGCCACCAAGTGTCTCGACCCATTTCCCCTCATCCACTGCAGCTGCTCCCTCTTCCACCTCTGGTCCCACTCCCTTAAGTCAGCATGGATCTCCCAAAGACCGAGTCAAAGATAAGAGGAAAGTCCCCATTACACCAATGGAACTTTTCCATCATCCCAACAAAAGGGGCTAAGAAGCAAAAGCCTATAACCCACTTCTCAGAGTGCATCGGGAGAAAGAGTGATGGAGATTGCGTATCCCGATCCTACAAAGGATAAAAAGGATCTATCCCCTACAGATTATATAGTGATGCAGGTCACAATGGGAACGTCATCCGAGAGCCTTCAAGGAGAGGCCCTATCTGCGGTGGATGCCCTTTGCAAGAAGCTTCAAGAAGCAAAGGAAGAGAAGAGGCTACTAAAAGAGCAAGAACAAGCATCTTCTCCATGCCCTGTAGAAAATGGGTAGTGCACCTCCTACAACTGCCACCGAAACTCCTGAGGTCCTAAGCCAAGATAAGATAAATGAATACGCCAAGATTGGTGAACAAGGCATGGCAGTATCCACCTGGAGAGACCAGATCCTCAAAGACAACGAGGAAGTAATTGTCAAGTTCACCGAGTTATATCAGAACATTGGTCGGGTGAACAAGGAACTCCAGGTGATTGCAGGACCTATCTCCGAAGAGTTGGACCATGCTAGGTTGCAACATGAGACATTCCAGAAGATGCTTGACTGCTCAGTCGATGATTTAGTAAAATTTGGCATCTTCGATCACCCCAGGGTACCCAGCAAAATCCTTGCTGCTTTGGACTACCGGGTCGATCAGATGGAATTTTTCCTGGAGAAGATAGACAAGGTCAAGGAGGAAGCCCTGGATGCAATGCATCAAATGGAGAAAATTGTCCTAAGGATGTCTCCGGCTTGCTCACTCCTTCATTCACCTTGAGGAAGGCAGATGAAACTATTCGGATCTTCAAGGAGATCGTCTCTCAAGGGCTAGGGCTAGAAGTCACTTTTGACACTGAATCCATCAATAACCTTCTGGCCTGCCATGATTTTGTGGGGTACCTGATGGAGGTAGGTAATGAATATTTCAAGCTCCCGAAAAACTTAGAGATGAGCGGGAGACTTGTGAGGTCATCGGCGATCATACCAAGGGTCCTGCCCAAGATCAACTTCAGCCGATGGTCAGTAAATTCATGGAATACCGGGCTCAATTCCACATTGTCTCTCCTGAGCAGAAGCAAGATACTCCCTTCCAGCCATGAGATGATGATGAATAGCCTTCTTCCTCTTGGCTTTCTTTTTGTAAATATCTAAAAGTATGTTGGCACAAATGATGACATCATCCATGTTGCACCATGGGATGTTGTCATCCACCAAGTTGCCCAAAGTCAACAGTTGACTTTTAGATATTTTGTAGATATTTTGTAATTAGTTGTTGGTTCCTTTTTGCTCTCTCTCTCTTCTCCTCCTATAAATACTTGAATACTTGTTGTATTCAAGTGGTGGACACTTTTTAGATAAAAAATAGAAGTAAGGAGAAAAGGCTTTGCACTTTTTGTAACAGAAGAAAATACTAATACAATATTGAGACTTTGTGTTGAATACCTGTGTTATGCATCAGAACTTTCTTATGTTAGATCTGTATGTTTATTCTGTTGAATCTACCTCTACTTTTTTGTCATTTGTTCATCAGTATTGCTTTGTTCATTTATGCAAGTAGGTTTGGCTCCTAGTTTGAAATAGTTAAATAGTCTCTCGGTTTTGATATATTTAAAGTTAAAGTTATCTCTTGATATATATATTCCTTCAAACATTCATTTTTAGAGCTCTCTGGCCTACACAATGACCAAAGACCTTAAGTTAGTCTCAAGCGGCATCACAGTGTACTCAATACCGACATCAGTCATTGTTTCATGTTTATAGTTTTGAAATTTTAACTCCTAGCTTAGATTTCAACTTAAATGATATTATGACTTGCTCAACAAACCCAAATTTAATGTATGATTGTTGGAAATGTCATTTAGAAAAGTGTAAATCACAAAATGTAAAAGATATGCTAAAATTTATTAAAATAGACTCTCCAAAAGAATCGACGTCTGGGACCGAACCGACCTTGGTATTCCTATGACCGACATCAGTCACTGTATACTGCATAAATTATAATTTTTCAAACTTGAAAGACATTTGTGGTGCTTTTTTTTGAATCAGATACCTTTGAGACTGTTATGCTATCATGAAATTGAATAATAAGTTACTCTTGGTACAAATCCAATATCCTTTACATTTAAAATAATAATCTAAAATATATTGATGCCTCAAAAATAGGCACCAGAAGGGAACCAATGTTGGTAGAATAGAGGTTACCGCAATGGTCAAGAGACCGTCGTTAGTCACCCGTATGCGTGATTTTTTTGAAAATAATGTGTTTAGGCCAAGTGATTGAATTTTATGGATCTAAACTTCACCTAAATTTAGATCCATCCTATGTGGGCCATGTATGCTTATTTGGACCCATATTCCAACCTGCATAAAGGGATTTAGATACCTTAAAATATTGATCTAAAAATGGGTTTCTTCCCATCAATGAAAAAAAAAAAGAGAGAGAACTAATAAACAATAGATCTCAAACCAAATCTAGGATATATGTTTGCATTGAAATTAAATAACTAGGAATGCATGATTAAATCTAAGATTCAACTATTCTAAAGGAGGAGCCAAATAGATGGATCCCCTTCTTCTTGCACATTGGATCCAAGAAGACTCCTTCATGATTTTTCCCTTGATCCATGGCATCCACTCCTTCAACCTGCAAACCAAAGAAAAACAAATGAGGAGGCTAGGGCAAGAGAAAAAGTTTAATAAAATTTCATAAGGATGGTTAGGGTTAGGTTAGAACTCTTAGATCTAGTGGCCATAATGGATTTGATCCAAGGGTCAAGAATCAACCCTACAATTGTTAGGTGAGAATATTCATATTATGGTTGTAAATTTTAAATAAATCAAATGTATGTGTAAATGGGTGAATGGGGCCACTTAGGGCTCTAGTGTGTTAAGTTAAAAATGTAACCCTTCTAGTAGATTTTAGTGATTAATTTAATGGACACTTATCTAGTGATGATAATTAAATTGACATTAGATCTGGATTAAGAATAATTATTTAATAATTAATTAAATTAAAACCTGATAGCCAAAAATTAATTTGTTTGAAATGTCTAACACAAAAGATCACATTTGTTAATTAATATTGATCATAAATGAACTAATATTATGTCACAATAGTAATTTTTTGAGTGTAAAAAAATCAATATACCATGAATTAATATTATGTCACGAGCAAATTTACATACATAAGTTGGAGCCATTGGTCAGTGCACCTTAAGTTGAGGTGTACACAACAACAATATAAATATCATAAAATATTAAAAAAAGATACCTTTTAATAGATTTTGGTATTTTTTATCTAAATATTTTCTTTCGAGGATTTATATTATATGGAAAGTGTTTTTTTAAGGTATTTAAATCAAGTAGTTTTCCATACAAAGGCATTTAGGGGTGAACCATTTGTTGGGAGTTATGTCATACATTTTTTCACTTACGTGGTATCATTTGATTGGGTGGTTTTTTTATGTGATTTGATGTGACACGTTTTATCACCTACTTTTTATTCAAATTTAAATTGATAAATATACATGTACTAGTCCCTAACTTTACATATACCCTCACAAGTATTGCTCCATGCTCAACAATTTTCTCCTCTTACATGTAAAAATATACATTGCTATTAATTTATTTGGATTGTAGAGCCATTTTGTATTAAAAAGTTGACACTCGATCTATATGCTTCCACAATTTAAATGTAGTTTTATAAGGGTACTTGCAAGAGCATGAACATATGCCAAGAATATGCTTCCAATTATTTTTTTCTGGATGTCCATACTCTATTATAGAATTATACATTTAACAAATGGTGCAAGACTGATAGTAAAGTCTTCTTCGTTATTTCAAATTCTAATGATCTAATTTCATTCTAAATATTTCAAATGAGTGGCTATTATTGTTTCTCATAGAGAACTATGATGTGGCTTACATTTTTATTGCATATTCATGGTAAACATTTGTTTTGTTTGGAACTATTTCATTTTCTACACTTTAATAGGTTAATATAATATTCCCTTTAATGTGACTACATATAATAAGAGCATATTTGTATATCTTTATCCAAAATATATAATATAATTGAGCTTATTTTTTAAAATTATATATTATTTTTAACTAACTTATGTTTCAAAAAATATATAAAATTGTTCTATTGTTAATATTTTAGAACGCCACAATTTACACACACAAAAACAACAAAGAAAATACTAGGATATATTGTTTTTTACTTACATTTCTCACTTCCCAATGCCACAAGGGCTCCATGTAAAGAAATTAAAACATGCATACGACACTTACAAGTCATCGACTCACATAGACACATGACAACACCATAGACATGTTGATGCCACACTTTTCCCAATGAATGAATACTAGCAATGACTCAGCCACAAGAAAAGGAATCAAGTATTGGTAATCCCCAACACATCATATCTTCAATTGCATATTAGTTACGATTAACATTCCAAGATCATTATTATGCAAGGATATTTTTCTCCTTTTTCCACCTAAAAATTCTTATGTTCATTCCACATTTAATTTACATTCACCATTTTAAGTTGGCTTGGTATCTTTATTTCCCGATTCAACATTCCCACAACATAAATTGTATTTAGATTATTAATATATCTTTTGTCTTCTCAAAGTTTGATCACACCAAGGCAATTCATATTCTTTGTAACACATGAAAATGTTTAATTAAGTTATAAGGAATCCAAGGGTGACATTATTCCTTATATCAAATCTTTTTTTACTCTTATATGATCTACTCTTACATCGCACTATGGTCTCATTATTAGCATAGTTTTATAATAGAAGGAGTTACAAAAGTATTTTACTAACACCTTAAAGAAGTATATGATTGGAAGCATTATAACTGCACTTGAACCTCAAGTTAACTTCCCAATCAACCGAGGTTTAGTTTAGTTTCAATTTTCACTTAGGATTTATGCCCAATTATAGATTAGATTAAGGTTCAAAACATATTTATCCTATACACTCTCCATAAAAGATCAAGGCACTATATTTTCACTAGCCAAAGATAAGACATAAGACATTTAGCCGAGAGGATCAAAAGAGGTTATTAAGAACACAACTATTTCACTAGCTCCATGATGTCATCTGGATCCCACAAGAAATTCATTGATGAAGAAATTTAATTCTAAATCTATCTTTGGAAGACAAGGTAGTCCACTAGGATACGAAGGAAGAGTTAGCTCTACTTACTCTAGATAAAGTTTGACTGTGTCACTCCTATCTGTCAGGTTTATGACGATGTCACTAAACATACCACCTAAGACAATAAACCCATTCTTGGGCTCTTATTTACCTAAAATAGGAGGTTCCATCGAGTTTAAAGTTTAAGTTCATTCTGGAGTTTCAATATCTTCTATGGTAAAAAGGATCACACATGAAGACATGTTATGCACAAATCTTATACTAGGGTTGAGTGTTTCGATTAAATCTCTTTATTACATTTACAAGGTAAGAATACAACACAGTAATTAATTAATTGTTTATTGAACACTGAAAAATCACTACAATATATTAACTTCAAATTCATTTACTATATATATATAACAAACCCTTTTACCATACGCAACTATGAATCAAAATGAACTATGATTTAATGCACATTTCCTAGATATTCCTAAAACTAAGCATCCCATACATATTGGAAAATTTCAAATATAACATCTATGTATCATGAGACTACATTATACATATATTCACTTTACAATGACCTATAAAAATTATAATAATAACTAATGAATTTAACATCGCCTTTTCGCCATCATTCTTGCATCCTACAAAACCATGTGAGGATGAAATCAGTGATAAATCACTGGCATGGCATCCACCCTAATCTAACATAATTAACATTGTTTAGTTTCCCATTTACATATAATAATAATTACAATTTACATTCGAAATAAAAGGTTTAGGGACATGTATTCATTTCATTTCATTTCACTTCATTTCATAACCAAGGAGAGAGAAAGAGAAAGGAAGAGAGAGAAACACCATTTTGTCAAAAAATTATTTCACACAACAAGTTACACTATAGATTTTTCAAATAGTTATTTACATGTGTCAAATGTTTCCACGATGGTTTGAAATCTGACGAGGGTCCCACAACTTTCTATTTTTACATTTTCTTGCTAGCTACAAAAATGTTCATATTAGGCTCAGAGGCTAAAAAACCACCTTCAAACATTGTCTTCTAATGAGCAAACACACCATGGTTAAATTTCTACGTGTTGAGTTATATACCAACTAACAATATTTAGAACTGGAAAATGGTTTACATTTGGCGGCTAGTTTTTGGGGCCATCAGTCGTAATTGACCTAGTTGCAAATAAATAAAAATTAGCTCCAGGGCTCAGAAAACCACGTCCAAAACTTACATTCACTAGATGAACTGAAACAAGAAACATCCTACAAGCTCCTCTATATATGGAGAATTCACTGAGAGTCGACAGGACTAAGAATTAGCAAACAGTTATCAAATGGCAACATGTTTTATAAAGCCACCGGTCATAATTGGTCTAGTTTGACCTAGTCAAACTATAACCAGTGGCCTATAAAATGTCCATTGTTAAAGTATCAAAAAATTTTTTTACTCAAACTAAACATTCCAGGGAAGTTTCTAGTAAAAATAATAGAGGTTTTGCAAATGTAGGTAGGAATTTCATTGTTCAGGGATCAACAACAAGCCAAAATGAAACCCAACTTTTTAAATTTAACAGCTTCCTACAATTGTGAGATGGTGTAACAAGGCTCCTAGAAGGGCGTCAAAAATATTACATATGATCATTTGAGGTCGATTAAAGGATTGAAGTGAATCCTCACATAACAATGTACACATATGAAAGTTAACATCTTCTTTCCAGAGTTATGAAGATTACTTTACACTTCTTTGAAAATCGTAATTTCTCTATTTAAATTAAGAAATGGTCCACACATTTACCAAGAAGTCAACTTCAACTTGTCAATAAAAAGAGGTACTCTAGCAAACTACTTTTTTGGGACGTTGCTTGATCATCCCGAAATGAGGGTTTAAGTTCATTTTTTACCAAGGACTATTGGATTTTTCAAGTTAAGATATAATGTTTTATTTATTTTAAAACAAGTTTATTTAATACAATCAATTATACGAAAATCCTTTGGTTTAAAATTTTATTCCATTGCAAAAAGAAAAACTAAAGAACAAAATTATGAGAGGTGAGGAGAGATGAACCATGCCTGGGAATGATGAGTGAAGATGAGGAATCACATGGTTCCACATGTTCCAAGAACCGATTGAAGATGTTAGAGGGGTTTTAAGACTTTTTCACAAGGCCCACCTCATATATCTTCTCTAATCCATCCCTAGAAGGACCAAACTAGAAAAAGGTATGTTCAAGATGATCTCTTTTGATGTAGTATCAAAAAAAAAAGGTGGTGATAGTTGGATCGTCTAAATTTTGATCTTTCAATCCTCGGTCTATCCATACAATCAAACATTAGGTCATCATTCAAGAACCAATCCAGGATAATGTTCCAAGAGCTACAATAATCCCCAAATTGTGAACATCCTTCTACTTTGAACGCATGCATAGTAGAGATCCACATACAATAGACTACCCATAAATGAGCACCCAAAAGGAATAAAAATTTTAGAAGCCTTGATGTTGTAATCTCCTATTTAGAAACACCCTCCACCGAGAATCATCTTTGTGAATCTACTAGAAAATGCAGGACAAAATCGAGTTGCATTTTTTAACAGATCATTCTTATTCATGTATGAGTGGAGGAAGATTAGACTGCAGTCGTAGAGAACTGGGGAAATTTTGAATCTCATTTATACTTGTCATCTAACAAAATTCCTATATCTTATATGGTTTAATGCATGTCAATACTCTATTCCACAAAACTCGCATTTGCAAAACGGGATGGTAGATACTAACAAGAGGTTATTGAATCTGGATTTAAATATTTTAGTTACATATTCTCAGAAGTTTCTATAGCCTTTTCAACAAACCCATTTTGTGCAAATCCTTCTATCGTTGTAGTTTATGATATTTAGGAGAGCACATTTTTATTTTGTTTGCATTCATATCTACCAGGGAACCTGCAACCTATTCTAGAGCTTACCTTTTTTTGTGAGGCTGAGAGGAGAATGCAGTCCAAGAGACACATTTCTTTGAGGAATTTTGGCTAACAGTTCACGTGCATGTCCATGCTTCCACATTCTTGCTTCTCCATCTACCAAAGTGCTTCCAACTACACATTGACAAAACCCTTCACTTTGGCGCATAGGTTGGGAGAAAGCTAAAAAAATAGGTAAACTACTAATGTTGGAGTCCCGTTTGCATCCATCCCACATGTCAGTTCCATTGATCTGGCCCCAAACCCAACTCACCAACATTATTTTCATATCTTAGTGGTCTGTTATGGAAAAACAATGGATTACATGTGTCTTACCACTACCATTTCTCCAACTTTCCAATAACTACTAAATTTACAATGTTGAATTGGGTTTCTATGGGGTTAAAGTCTTTGGATCTCAAATTAAGTGCTTGAAGTATCATGTAAGTGAGATGACAGGTCTTGACACCCTCCAGGCTGCCCACGTGCCTTGGCAGGGAGGTCCTTACTCATTGTCAAGAATGACCATGTGCCTTCACATGGCCATATTACTCTATTCACCAACCTTTCCTTCATATACATATTCACCTTTTATTAATCCTTTTTATTTGATTTTATTAGTTCTCAAAGGTGGCACTACATTTCCCTCCCCCTTAAAGAGCATTTTCCTCGATGTGACACAACACGGAAGCTCGGAGGGTTCTTAGAGAAGAAGGAAAATAATGACACATGTCATTTAAAAAAACCTTGTCGTACAATGTGACCACAAAGAATCAAGCTAATTTCCGCGATATCTTAAATTTTAATGTTTTGTGAAGATTGGCATTCCTCTTTTACTTTATTACTTACTATTTTCCTTTAGATTATTCATTAACCTCAAACTTTTAGTATTTCATTGTTTAATATTTTAGTTTATGTATTTTTCGTGGGTGCCCATCTGATACCGACATCACGATACCACACAAGAACCAAACACAACACTAATGTTTCACAAGACATCATAATATGTACCCTCACGACTATATCACATCACAAGAACTCAACATAACCATGGAAAGAACATACATGGCCCTCTTAACATAGTACTTATCACAAATGTTCCCAACATAATAATACCCATAACATAAGTAGACTATAACAAGATGAAATTCCCAATAGTACACATATGAAGGTTTTCACACAACTCAAAACCATAACTCTAGATATATATGGTCAAGATGGAAACAACATCATACCAACAATGAGGAGCATCAATCCTCAACATCACAAAAAACACTCAAGACTCACATGAGTACACATAAATCATAAAAACAACACCATACACCTCCCAAAACATCACAAACAACTCCATATACCTCCCAAAGCATCACAAAACAAATACATATACCTCCCAAAAATCACATACAACAACTACATATACCTCCCAAAGCAAAGCAACACAAATACATATACCATAAACACTCCCAAAGTATACCTCACTAATCACACACACATAAGTCTCTTATGTCTCCCTCAAGTGCCTCTCTTCTACCTCCCTCAAGTCTCTTATGCCTCCCTCAATGTCTCTTATGCCTCCCTCAAGTCTCTCTTATGCCTCCCTCAAGAAATAAAATAAAGATAAATTTTCATTTTCACTCCGTAAAAGAGGTCATCACCCTATGGCCTTGGCACATATAGAGTCCAAGATACCTCTAACCCAAGTGACATAATAACTCATGGTTCAAAAACCCGCTAGTTATCTATAACTCCTTGGGGTGTACCCCCATACAATGAAGTGGGTCCATAGGTCCCACCACTCCATGGTGAATCCCATGACCCTATTCTAACACATTATGACATTAGAACCAACATAAAAACATTCAAATGCCAAGTGGCAAAATCTAAAGCCTTGGGAAAGGCTATAAAATTTTAAACTTAAAAAGAAAATTTAAATCTAAGCAAAAAAATGGCCAAATAGCCATAGTTAGTGCAAAAATATTTAGTGCATCAACCAAATAAATGTCCAAAATATAAGAACATGTCAATCAAGAAAATTGCTGGTTCTAGTAAGAAAAGGGAAAATTTTCAACTTACGAATCAAATAAAGTATAGAAATAACACATTACAATAACTATGTGGCCTTATATGGCCACCAGGGGGTACTCAATGAGTTGTTGGCACTCGAAACATCGAGCCTCACTCGTAAAATAACATATCAAATAATACAATTGTCATCATCTCTATCTGAATCATCCCGCCACCACTTTGACAAGGCTCAACATAGTCAAAATCACATAGGTTGAATCCATACGACAACCATATTGGGAGAGAGAAAAGAGTACAAGTCACCATCTACTGAGCCTAAGGTGTCCATAAAACACAATATGCATGACACCCATGTTGAGCAAGTGCCACACATACCAAATGAACAAAAGTGGGTTTTCAGCCTATATAAGGCTTCACTTCCTATCTCATACTTGGCTCGAGTGACTGGTCAATGGTACACATTTCTCACTCCAAACATACACATTTTACCGATTTCCCTTAGGGTCGGTTAGTGTAGGGTCCAGAACATAACATATAACTACATCACTAACACAATGGTGATTCACGCACATTAACCATAACATCTTACACATGGTATATATATAGGGTATAATGACAATCATTACTTTTATGAGTTATGATACATCACATTACAACATTTTTCATCCAAAGTGCAATCACTGTACACTAGGGATCATACACTCACCATATGCCCCTAAATCATGACATGAACCATCACATTTTACATGAATTATATGTATGAGGAACACAATGTATAACCTTACAACATATATTCAATTCTAATTACAACATGGTGACACACATGATTAAAATCCAATTCACTTTACAACATTTTTTGTCATGCAATACCTCAATACACCTTCATATCACATAATGCCAAAATACAAGAATACTCCATAATCCACAATAACATTATTTTTCACACACAATAAGGTGGTACATCACACATGAACTCTTCATAGAATCTATCAAAAGGAGAGAGAATATCTCATCACAAGCACATCAACATGGTAACAAATACGCACTAAGTAACATACACAACATGTGCTTCAAAATATCACAATTATAAAATAGTTCACATCACGCTTATATCACACATTACTCTTCCAATATCCACCACCATCATGCAACACCATCAAAAATCCAATCTTCCCCAGAGGTTCAAAGCATGAACCTCTCTCTAATACCAAATGTAACGCCCACAATTTACACACACAAAAACAACAGTAAAAATACCAGGATAATTTTTTTACTTACATTGCTCACTTCACAATGCCACAAGGGCTCCATGTAAAGAAACTCAAAGATGCATATGACACTTACAAGTCATCGACTCACATAGACACATGACAACACCATAGACATGTCGATGCCACACTTTTCCTAATGAATGAATACTAGCAATGACTCAGCCACAAGAAAAGGACTCAAGGATTAGCAATCCACAACACATCATTTCTTTAATTGCATCTTAGTTACGATTAACATTCCAAGAACATTATTGTGCAAGGATAATTTTCTCCTTTTTCCACCTACAAATTCTTAAGTTCATTCCACATTTAATTTACAGTTTGACCATTTTAAGTTGGCTTTTTTATCCTTTATAAAAATTCCATAACTTACATACTTATTTGGCATAATTCAAATTACATATAAAGTACTTAGTTATCTTTTTATTATGTTAAGAATATGCTTCTCAAATGTTTATTCAAAGTCTACATTTTACCCTTGCAACTCAAGTGAATCTGACTTGATGTCCAGAAAGCAATATTAGGATTTAAGGGGGGGTGGTTTAGATTCAAGATAACTTTTTCCCCATAAACATTATTTGATCATGGTATCTTTATTTCCGATTCAACATTCCCAAAATAAGAAATTGTATTTATTTATATTATGTATATGTATATATATTGTGTGTATTGTTTCATGGAAGTTTGATCTCACCAAGGAAACTCATATTCTTTGTAACACATGAAAATGTTTAATTGAGTTATAAGGACTCAAGAGTGGCATTATTCCTAACCTCAAATCTCGTGTTTACTCTTATATGCTTTACTATTACATCACATTATGGTCTCATTATTACTTTCACTTTATATCAAAAGAGTTACAAAAGAACTTTCTTGACATCTTGAAGAAGTACATGGTTGGAAGCATTATGAACTACACATGAACCACAAGTAATTTGTGTTCAAGGTAATATCCCATGCTCCTACATTTCGTAATTCCACATGAGAAATTTCTTTTATTCTTAATGTCATAAAAGGGCATAAGAAGTATTACGGGACCAAATTTTGGTTTCCTGGGTTCTCTAAAGTCAAAATATTACAATCAATTTAGTTTACAAAGAGTTACTTATAATTTTTAACCTCCCAATAATCGAGGTTTAGTTTAATTCCAATTTTCACTCAGGGATTTATGCCCAATTATAGATTAGATTAAGGTTCAAAAACATATTTATCCTATACACTCTCCATAAAAGATCAAGGCACTATATTGTCACTAGCCAAAGATAAGACATTTAGCTGAGAGGATCAAAAGAGGTTATTAACAAGATTTTAAGTGATAGTACAACTATTTCACTAGCTCCATGATGTCATCTGGATCCCACAAGAAATTCATTCGATGAAGAAATTTAATTCTAAATCTATCTTCAAGAAGACAAGGTAGTCCACTAGGATACGAAGGAAGAGTTAGCTCTACTTACTCCAGATAAAGTTTGATTGTGTCACTCCTATCTATCAGGTTTATGATGATGTCACTAAACATATCAGCCTAAGATGATAAACCCATTCTTGGGCTCTTATTTACCTAAACTAGGAGGTTCCATCAAGTGCAAATTTTAAGTTCATTCTATGGTTTCAATATCTTCTATGGTAAAAAGGATCACACATGAAGACATGTTATGCACAAATCTTATACTAGGGTTGATTGTTTTGATTAAATCTCTTTATTACATTTACAAGGTAAGAATACAACACAGTAATTAATTAATTGTTTATTGAACACTGAAAAAATCACTACAATATATTAACTTCAAATTCATTTACTATATATATAACAAAGCTTTTTACCATACGCAACTAAGAATCAAAATGACCTGTGATTTAATGCACATTTCCTAGATATTCCTAAAACTAGCATCCCATACATATTGGAAAATTTCAAATATAACATTTATGTAGCATGAGACTACATTATACATATATTCACTTTACAATGACCTATAAAAATTACAATAATAAATAATGAATTTCACATCACCTTTTCGCCATCATTCTTGCATCCTGTAAAACCATGTGAGGATGAAATCAATGATAAATCGTTGGCATGGCATCCACCCTAATCTAACATAATTAACATTGTTCAGTTTCCCATTTACATATAATAATAACTACAATTTTCATTCGAAATAAAATTTTAGGGATAGGTATTCATTTCATTTCATTTCACTTCATTTCGTAACCAAGGAGAGAGAAAGAGAAAGGAAGAGAGAGAAACACCATTTTGTCAAAAGTTCTATTTCACACAACAAGTTACACTATAGAGTTTTCAAATAGTTATTTACATGTGTCAAAATTTTCCATGGTGTGTAAACCTGATGAGGGTCCCACAAATGTCTATTTTTACATTTTCTTGTTAGGTACAAAAATTTTCAAATCAGAATCAGAAGCTAAGAAACCACCTTCAAACATTGTCTTCCAATGAGAAACCACACCATGGTTAAACTTCTATGTGTCCACTTATATACCAAGAGTTCATAGAAACTGACAAAATTTGGAACTAGCGAATGGTTTATGTTTGGTATTATTTTTTTGGGGCCATCGGTCATAATTGACCTAGTTGTAAATGAATAAAAGTTATCTCGAGGATCAAAAACCACATCCAAAATGGCATTCAATAAATGAACGTGAAATGAGAAACATCCTATAAGTTCCTCTATATATGGAGAATTCACTAGAGTCGACAAGACTGAGAATTAACAAATGGTTATCAAATGGAAACATGTTTTCTAGAGCCACCAATCATAATTGGTCTAGTTTGACCTAGTCAAACTGCGACCAGAGGCCTACAAAATGCCATTTCTAAACTATCAAGAAAAGTTTTTTTCCTCAAACTGAAGGTTCCAGGGAATTGTCTAGTAATGGTACTAGAGGTTTTGTGAAGGCGGGTAGGCATTTCATTATTCAACAATCAAGGATGAGCCAAAACAAAACCCAAATTTTCAAATTTAACAACTTCCTAAAATTATGAGACGGTGTAACAAAGCTCCTAGAAGGGCGTCAAAAATATCACATACGATCATTTGAGGTCGATTCAAGGATTGAAGTGAATCCTCACATAACAAGGTACACATATGAAATTTAACATCTTCTTTCTAGAGTTATGAAGGTGACTTTACATGTCTTTAAAAATCACAATTTCTCTATTTAAACTAAAGAAATATTCTACAATTTTACCAATAAGTCAACTTCTTGTTGTATTATGATTATTGTGAGGGTGATTTTAACACACTAGATTGATTACACCATAAACACCAAATTGCCCATACAAAACATCGATTGTGGGCATTGTAGCTCCCACTTCCTTCAACACCTCTTTGGATTATTTATTCGACATCGCCAACTACTCTTTTGGATATGACTATGGATTTTGATTTAATATGATGTTAGATGTGAGGAATATTGGACCGTTGTTGATTTGATTCATATATGATGCATGCAGATCATTAGAGACATTTCATATTGATGTTGATATAATATTGACATGGCTATATATATATATATATATATATATATTTCTAACATGTGATATATTTCGTAATATTGAGTAGACCTTTACTAATTGGATTAATATTGTGATCATTTTGACATGGATGAAACGTTGGATAGAAATGTTGCTAGAAATTTTTAATGATATTGTATTTTCCTAGATGATATTTGATCCATGTATAAATGATTCTGGATTTATATTGTATATTTTATCATAGATGTTTTTAATGTGGCTATGAGGCCGAAGGAGGTATTTATGTGTTTTACTGGTAAAATTATTCACAAAAACATCGGGGATTGGAGACCAACCACACTAAAATTCTAGAGGAATTCAACAAGGGTAACCATGGCAACATGTAATTGTGTGTGTGTTAGAATTATTTTCATAGTGGAAAATTGTGACCAAGGGCTCATGTGTTATCTTTTGTTATTAGTTCTCTTTTTTATTAATGTTAGTATGTGTTCTTCTAGTAATGTAATTTACTTGTTTTAATTATTTAGATTTTGATTTATGTTTTACCCCTTCATTATTAGTGGATTGTAGTGTCTTAATTAAGCTAATTTAATCATGTCTTAAACTAATTAAATATGTGACCAAATGATTTCATTTATTAGACTACATGTGTTCTTGTATTTTGTGTTGTGTGTTGAATTCTTAAGATCTTGAGTGTGGTACACTCTACCCTTCATGGGAAACTCTGAATTTGGCCTTAGAGGCCAAATTTTGAAGCTCAATGGGACAAGTCTAACTTGTCCCACACCTTTAAATTGCTATTCCAACCCTACCTATGGGTTGGGGTCAAAATTAGACCCCACTAGGTGTTTTGGAAAGATAAGAAGGAAAAATGTTTATTGCACTTCCTTTCTTGTAATTAATTTTGTCCTTAGGGGTGTGGGCTTAGATTATGTGTGTAAGTATAATGTCATTCCTTCAACCACTTATTAATTGTGATTTGGAATATGAGGTTGACTAAAGTGATGTGGAGTGGAGAGGAAATGAGGTGGCATCCTACTTGGATCCACATCCTCCTCCTCTCTCCTTTTTCTATTTATGGAAGTTCTTTTTCTTGTTAGGGTTTACTTCATTATTTTGTGCTCTTGTATTTTTGGGGATAAAGAGGATTTTTGGAGAGGTTGTGGATTTTGGAGCTTTTGGATGCTTTCTTGGTTTTGAAGATCTTGGAGTTTTACTATTGGAACAAGCTCTACTATGAAAAGGTAGGATCTTTACCTTTCTTATGTTATGCTTTATTTTGTGTCTATATGCTTGTGTTGAATATTGTTTTCTTTGGAATGCTTGTTGGGTGCGGGTAGAATTTCCAAATTTTTGTAGTAGGAGGAGACTATGGGGATATTTCATGTAGGGAGGCATAAGAGTTTACCCTATTGTTGGAGGGAGTTTGGGTTGGATGCCCCACTTGTACAAGGAATACTTGTATTCCTTTCATGTTTCTTTTATGAGGGAGGCATAAGAGATTGGGGAAGGAATACGAGTATGTGGGATGTATAAGGGTACTTGAGGGAGGCATAATAGTATGTAGGGGATTTGAGATATGCATTGGAGGCTTTAAGGTGGGCATCTATTCCCATTGGGATGCATAGTGGCATCCCCAAAGGTCTTTGCTCCTTTGGCTTTCATTTTAACCTTGTTTACTTGTTGTTTTGTTATTTTTCTTTCATTTGTGTGTTGTAGATGATTAAAATTTGGTTGGAATGGTTGTGAAACAATTGTTGTGTTTCTGAAGCTTGTTGTTTCCATGTGTTGGAATCATCTCCCATTGTAATGTGGTTAGGGCTTAGGAGCCAATGGAGAGGATGGCTTATCCACTTCATTGGGTATCTTTGTTGGGTAGAGAGAATTTCCTCTCCCCCATTTTGTTGTGAATCAAGTAAATCTTGGAGGAGCTATGTTTTTGGAGTTGTAAAGTTAAGAATCTTGTTGGAGAGCTTCAGAAATTCCCTTGTGTTATTCCCACTTAGAGTGGAAGAACTTGTAATATTTTATTCTATTTTAACTTGCATTATTGTAGGATTTTCCCACTTCAAGTGGAGGAAATTATATTGGTCTTGTAAAGAAAATTTGTATTCAAATAGTTGTTATTAAAATTGTATTGTATGTGGAAAGAAACAAATAAGAAAAGAAATAAGAAAGATTTATATTGTAGAGTTAGTTTTAGAAATAGAAAAGAAAGTAATTCTCTTTGTTGAAATCTTGGTTGTATTGTGAGAAAAGTAGTTCATTGTGTTAAAAGATATGTGTTATTTTCAATGGAAAAGAAATTTTACGTTCATTGTGAAGTGTTTTCATTGTAAATATGAAATAACAAATATAGAAGTTGTAGATGTTGAAAATGGATACATAGTAAAATTGGAATGGAAAATAAAGTTATTATAGTTGTTTTGAACATACATATGTTATAGTAAAAATGGGAACAAGAGAACAAGTTTGAAGTTTATTGTGTTTGGAAATATTGATTTTGTATTAAGAAAATAACAATGTAGAAGTAGATATAAAATATGTTATTTTACTTTTGAAATAGAAAGAAAATTTAGTTGAACAAATTGGAATAGATCTAGTTGTTACTATTGGATTTCTAAATGTTTTAAATGAGTAATTTTAATTAAGAAATGAACAAATGGAAAGAAACCTCAAAACTGGAAACTCTATATGTTCACAATTAATCTTAGAATGCAATTTTGTACCTCATAGTAACTTTTTGTTTCGAGAAAATTCTGAATTTAAGGTTCTATTTTTCAGAAACAGGACCGCCACCCTATGCGCAGCAAAGCAGCGGTCTCGTAATCTCCTCTAAGGTTAAGGAAGAGGTATCAAAACTACCCTCCATAGGGTGGCGGTATTTGGTTTATCACCTAGGCAGGGTGGTATTTACAGGACCACCAGTCTGCTCTGGGCGTCGGTTCTGTCACTTACGGCGTAAATAAGTGGATCTGCCCATGTGCACCAATTTTAATCGGGTTTTACAAATTTATAATTTTTAAAATTTAACGATACCTAATAGAAAGAAAAGTATGAGTAAATCCCTTGGATTGGGCAATAAAAACCTCCAAATGGTGGATTAAAAACATTCCTTTCATTTACAACAATGGGGGTAGGGTTTGCCCCAAAATTAAAAACCCAATATACAAATAGCTTGAAATGAAAACCAAATTGGTAGAGGAAACCCCTCCCAATCCTTGAATAGAAGTAATAACAACAATAAAACTTTAATCTAAGCTAATCTAAACTAGATATTCTTGTAGAATCTTCCATGGCTCTTCCTCCTTTGCTCCCATGGCTTCCTCCTCTCCAACCTGCAATTTTAGCAAAACAAATAGACCAAATGAGGGAAATAGAATAAAGGAAAGGCTTTAATAAAATTCATAAGGATTTTAGGGCTAAGTTTGGAACCCTAGGATCTAGTGGCCAAGATGGATTTGATCTAAGGGTAGAGGATTCACCCTACTTTTGTTAGGTAGAAATGTATTCTTATATTTAAATTAAATCCTTAAGGTTGCGTGTAATTGGGGGAATGGGGACATCTAATTGCCTTAGAATGCTAACCTTTTTAGTTCTTTAGCAAGCCTTAAGAATTCAATGGAAGGAATCTAAGTAACAAGATAATAAATTTAAATGAATTTAAATAAGGTTAAACTTGTTAGGATTGAACATTATCTAAAGAGAAGAAAACATTTACTTAAGTAAATTAATCTTTGGTACCTTCCTAATGAATAATTGATTAATGGACCTTGGAGATAAATTGGAAAATATGTTAACTCTTTAACTAGACATGTTCCTTCAATAAATACAGCCAAGTTTCATGATTTAATTTAAGTTAATGAACTCGAGGGTCAAACACCATTGTAACATTCTTATATCTTTTAAAAAAATTGTAGCAATTTTCGGGTTAGGTGTTTGGTTGAAGTGTGTTCCTAGGACGTATTTTTTTCAGGTGTTACACTTGGTATCAGAGCCATGGGTTCAAATCTTGGACCCTTGGGCACACCTAGAAAACATGAGACATGAACTTTTAACCTAGTGCAAAATTGTTCTTTTGAATCTAGAAAACCACACTAGCTGATATTTGGATAAATTTAGAAAACATAGAAAATTGAAACAAGACCTAGAACAATGAACTAACTCTCACCTTGATCTATGCAGGAGGCACGGATCAGATGAGGGGTATTTTCACATAGACCTAGATATACCACCGCTAGATCAGTTATAATGGCCATTCTACCTCAGATTTTACGAGACACTTTAGGATGTCAATGCCGCTTATACTGCAGAGAGCCCTTGAGAGGATGATTTTATAGACATGACATGGAGCCATCAGTGGAGGCCCATGTATCCCCTCAACAAAACGAGGAGTATAGGGCATAGAAATTCTGCATGCAGTCCGTTAGGGAAGAGTCATCACAAAGAGGACATGGGGACATGATCTCAGGTCATAGGGACAGTCTTGGATCCATAGACAAAGGGAGGAGCATGCAAAGAGACCTAGGGGTCATCAGATGTCACCATGTAGACCATATCAAGGAGATCTTGAAGATAATGACTTGTCACACTATTTTGGTGATACTGAGAATATTTTTAGATAGAGGCATGGTTGGTGAGCTTGAGTGGATGCTTCAAGCTTTTCCCTTATACTAGCAACATGAAATCTCATGTTGTGATCCACCTTTTGAGGGATGGAGAAGGAGTCTGGTGGAGGACCGAGGAGTATAAGCTCCATGTTGACTCAGAGACAGTTACGTAGGAGCTATTTGAGGAGTGTTTCAGGAGAAGGTATTTTCCGAGGAGGTTTATTCAGAAGTGGATAGATGATTTTCATGACCTCCTTTAGGCATCGATGACCGTAGCTGAGTATGAGATTTGATTTATGGACCTATTTCATTACGTCGACTATATGCAGGATGAGAAGGTATAGATTCATAGGTTCATCTGGGGCCTAAATTTGGATTTGGGTGGCACAAAGTGCGCATTCACTTCCACGAAGTGAATTAGTTGAGGCCATGGAGAAGGCCTATATTGTAGAGGAGACACAGGGAAGACACAACATGCTAGAGATAGAGTTTGGAGCCGTATCCAGTAGATGTAGGATGGCAGATCAAGGGGGTCAATTCCTCCTCCACATGGTGGACGGATGAGTTTAGGACAAGCTTCATTAAGGCCACCACAGTAGCTGCCTCGTGAGCAAACGCACCCATCTTACGAGACCTCCTCGGAGATTTGATGCACATAGAGGGTGGAGTATGGGGCCTCCTCCTAGGAGTCCCATCAAGACATAGGGTGTACCAAGATCTCGGTCGGTAGGAGCTCATTAGAATAGACCTTAAGATTCCATATCCAGATCATTAGGATCTCTGATTTAGACCTCTAGAGTACTGTTTGAGTTGCATCTCACTAGAGATGACCATGCATTGTTATGGTTGTAGCGTTGTGAGGCAACATTAGAGAGAGTTCCCACATAACCCTAACAACAAGGGTAAGATGCAGATCTTTGAGCCTATGTTGGAAATATGGCATGGAGCCATCAGATCTATGTAGTGTTTGAGAAGCTGCTAGGATAAGCACTAGAGTACCGCGATAGAGATGACATGCGGTATTGGTTGTATTTTTGCCTCTATATTATTTGATTCTAGTTCTTCTTATTATTTTATTGTACCATCCTTAGTAAAGCATTGCATGCTAGTGGAAGTTAGGTAGGGTCGTAGTTGGGAAGTTTAGATGGCTTCGGAGCCAAAATTTCTATAAACTCCTTAGTTAAAGAGTGTGTATTGGATTTGGGACCCTTCACCACTACTTTGGATCTTAAAATCCTTTCGTTGGGTTCTTATGGAGTCATCTTAGGCATGGACTGGTTGTCTCCACACAAAGCTAGAGTGGATTGTTACCATAAGTCTATTTCTGTACAAATGATCTAGGAATGGAGTCGGTCATATCAAGAGTTAGGAGGCCCATTTACATTTGCACCATCTTCACTATGCAGCTTAAGTGGTGTGTGCGATGGGGTTATCGGTTGTATTCTATTACAGATTAGTGACAGATCCGAGGATGAGACTATTGGACCATCCCTTGATTACCACCAAATTTTGAGAGAGTTTTCGTATGTTTTTCTACGGGAGCTACCAAGATTACCTCCCCACGTGTGATAGATTTCCTATAGATCTTGTTCCAGGGCGTAGAGCCTATCTCATGAGCACCTTATCGATGACTACTCCTGAGCTATGTGAGCTCAAGTTGTAGCTAGAGGGACTTCTAGAGAAAGGCCTAATCCATCCTAGTGTATCCCCTTGGGGTGCACCGGTGATCTTCATGAAGAAGAAGGATGAATCTCTACGGTTGTGTATTGATTACTGCTAGTTGAAGAAAGTAATGATTAAGAATCATTACCCCCTTCCACGCATTGATGATTTATTTGATCATATGAAGGATTTAAAAATTTTCTCCAAGATAGATCTTAAATCAGGGTATTATTAGCTTAGGATCACGAAGGCGGATATTCATAAGACCACTTTCTTTCAAGATATGGCCACTACAAGTTCACGGTGGTACATTTTGTCCCGATGAATGCCCCCTTGCATGAGTGTTTATGAGATTGATGAATGGAGTGTTCAAGACTTTTCTAGATCACTTTGTGCTCAATTTCCTTGATGAAATTCTTATTTAGTCATGTATGTGTGAGGAGCACGAGGAGAACCTTCGGCAGGGTTCTTTAGTGTCTCTCAAGAGTAGCATCTTTACGAGAACTTGGAGAAGTGTGTGTTCTTCCAGGAAAAGAGGTGCACTATTTGGGCCAAATCATTTCTCGGGAAGGTATCGCAAATCGATCCTTCTAATATTCGATCCATCATGGATTGGCCAACACCCACTAGTGTGACCGAGGTGTGCGGCTTCACGGTTTTAGCGAGATATTACGGGGAGATTTGTTCGAGGACTTCTCTCAAATTTCACACCCCATCACTTCCCTTCAGTGGAAAGGGAAGAAGTTTGTTTGGTCGAGAAATATGTGAGTAGGCCTTGATCGGTGAAGGAATTCCTCACGATAGTGCCTATTCTAGTAGTGTCGATCCTCGGGTGAGTTCTAAGTTTGTACGAGATGATTCTTTGGAAGAACTTGGAGACTGTTGATGCAAGAGGGTAGAGTAGCTGCTTTTGAGTCTCACAAAATCAAGGATTATGATCTCAATTATCCTAATCATGATCTTGAGCTTGCAGCAGTTGTGTACACCTTGGTGTGGTGCGGGAAATTTCTTATTGGCTGGATATTTACACTCGGGACTGATCACTTGAGTCTCCTCCACCTCTTCATTCGGCCTAATCTCAATGCTCGTCGGTGACGTTGGATGGAGTTGTGTTGTGTGTACGATATGGAGATAGAGCATGTGAAGGGGAAGGAGAATGTGGTTACATACACCTTGAGTAGACAGAGACATGTGGATATGGTTACTTCGGTGGGCACATATTTGCGGAGTAGGATTTTGCAACACCTTCCTCGGGATGACTTCTACCTTGCACCCGGAGCGAGAGATTGAGTCCCAAAGACCCCTTTAGGGGTGATTTGATGGATTTTAATCACGGGAAGATGTCTTTCTCGGACACATAGGTTGGATATATATTCCTAGATATGGAGACTCTAGATAGGACATTTTGTCGAGACTCATCATGTACCTTATTCAGCCCATCCCGAGGTGAAGAAGATGCACACCACTTTGAGGCAATTGTACCATTGGAGAGGACTTTGGAGAGATATTGTTGTGTCATGCTATTTAGAGTGTCGAGAGGGTGAAGGAAGAGCATCGGCATCTAGACGGCCTTCTCTTTCCTCATGCTATACTAGAGTGGAAGTGGGACACCATCTCCATGGAATTCATTGTTGGAGTTACCTAATGTGGAGATACCACCACGACGCCATCACGGTCACGGTGGATAAATTAATGAAAGTAGCTCATTTTATTTGGCAAAGACCACTTATACGGCTAGTGTAGTGGCACGGGTATATCTTGATGAGATTATCAGATTACATGGGATTCGTAGAAGATCATTTACAATCTGCGATCTTTTGTACACTTCCTATTTACGGACCACCCTATAGCATGCCGTCGATCACGAAAATCAATTTCAGCACAACATATCACCCACGAGATAGATGGATAGACTAAGTGAGTGAATAAGATCTGGGGCACATGCTTAAGATGTATGTGATGGATCACACCGTCAAGATGGGAGGAATATTTGTACTTTGTGGAGTTTGCCTAAAATAATGGTTTCGAGTTTGATAGGGATGGATCCTTTTCATGCTTTATAAGGTAGAGAGTACATTACACTGCTAGTTAGGACAAAGTTAGAAGACAAGATTTCTCTTGGGCTAACCTTATTACAAGATATGGAGTGGTAGGTTACCTTAATTAGATAGAGATTACAGGAGGCACGGGATGAAAAGAAGTATGCATACCAACATAGGATAGATCACACTTTTCGAGGTAGGCACGAAGGTATTTCTTCATGTCAAAGCTGCATAAGATCCCTATCCGATATAGAAAAGGTTCTAAGCTTTCTCCTAGGTGTGTGGGTTCTTTTGAGATTTTGGAGCGCATCAGTCCATTGGCCTATCATCTAGCATTGTCACCTAGATTGTCTTGCGTCATGATGTGTTTTATGTTTATGTGCTTAGAAGATATATTGTTGATCCTTCGCATGAGTTAGATTCAACCGCATTGTAGGTGCATGGTTAGGGAAGGTGATGGTGGAGCCCATCTACATTATAGAGTGCAAGACCCCGGGCCTTCGTGGCGGAGAGATTGACCAAGTTCGGGTCCATTGGGATAGATATGTTGAGCTGTAACTACATGAGAGGATGATACTTTACTATGAGTTTAGTTTTCACACTGTTCTATGAATTCCGGAGGAAGTCGAGGTCTAAGGGGATGGGGATGTAGTGCCCACTTCCCTTTGACACCTTTTTGGATTATTGATTCGACATCATCTCTACTACTCTTATGGATATGATTATGAAAATTTGATTTAGTATGATGTTAGATGTTAGAAATACTAGACTGTTGTTGATTCGATTCATATATGATGCATGTGGATCATTAGAGACATTTCATATTGATGTTGATATACTATTGACATGGTTATATATATATATATATATATATATATATATATATATTTCGACATGTGATATATTTCATCATATTGAGTAAATCTTTTATAATTGGATTAATGTTGTGATCATTTTGACATAGATGAAATGTTGGATATAAATGTTGCTAGATATTGTTAACGATATCGTATTTTCCTAGATGATATTTGATTCATGTATAGATTATTCGGATTTATATTGTATATTTTATCATATATTTTTTAATGCAGCCACGAGGTTGAAGGAGGTATTTATGTGTTTTACATGTAAAATTATTAACAACAAACATCAAGGGATCAAGACCAACCACATTGGAATTCTAGACGAATTCAACAAGGGTCACCATGGAAACATCTAATTATGTGTGTGTTAGATTTATTTGGTTAGGGGAAAATAGTGACCAAGGGCTCATGTGTTGTCTTTTTATTATTAGTTCTCTTTTATTAATGTTAGTATGTGTTCTTTTAGTAATGTAATTTACTCGTTTTAATTTTTATATTTTGATGTATGTTTTACCCCTTTATTATTAGTGGGTTGTAGTCTCTTAATTAAGAAAATTTAATCTTGTCCTAAAATAATTAAAGACGTGACCAAAGGATTTCATTTATTAGACTTGATGTGCTCTTGGATTTTATATTGTGTGTTGAATGCTTGAGATCTTGAGTGTGGTACACTCTACCCTTTATGGGAAACTCGAATTTGGCCTTAGAGAAAAATTTCAAAGCTTGTGGAACAAGTCAAACTTTTCCACACCTCTTAAATTTCTATGCCAATCCTATCTATGGGTTTGGGGGTAAAAATTAGAACCCATTAGGTGTTTTGGAAGATAAAAAGGTAAAATGTTTATTGCACTTCCTTTCTTGTAATTAATTTTTTCCTCGGGGTGTGGGATTAGATTGTGTGTGTAAGTATAATGTCATTCCTTCCAACCACTTATTAATTGTGCTTTGGAATATGAGGTTGACTAAAGTGATGTGGAGTGGAGAGGAAATGAGGTGGCATCCTACTTGGAGCCACATCATCCTCCTCTCTCTTTTTCTATTTATGGAAGTTCTTTTGCTTGTTTGGGGTTTACTTCATTATTTTTGGTCTTGTATTTTTGGGGAGTTAGAGGATTTTTGAGAGAGCTTGTGGATTCCTGGAGCTTGTGGATGGTTGCTTGATTTTGAGGAGATTATATTTTTACTCTTGGAACAAGCTCTACTTATGGAAAGGTAGGAGCTTTACCTTGCTTATGTTATGCTTTATTTTGTGTCTATATGCTTGTGTTGAATATTGTTTTCTTTAGAATGCTTGTTGGTTGTAGGTAGAATTGCCTATGTTTTGGAGTAGGAGGAGACTATGGGAATATTTCATGTAGGGAGGCATAAGAGTTTACCCTTTTGCTTTGGAGGGAGTTTTGATTACATGCCCCACCTTGTACAAGGAATGCTTGCATTCCTTTTTTGTTTCTTGTATAAGGGAGGCATAAGATATGGGGAAGCCATAAGAGTATGTGGGAGGTATAATGGGTAATTGAGGGAGGCATAAGAGTATTTAGGGGATTTTATATATGCATTAGAGGCTTTAAGGTGGGCATCCATTCCCGTTGGGAGGCACAAGTGGCCTCCCCATAGGTCATGCTCCTTTGGATTTAATTTTAAGCCTTGTTTACTTGTTGTTTTGTTATTTTTCTTTCATTCTTGTGTTGTAGATGATTGAAATGTGGTTGGAATGGTTGTGAAACAATTGTTTTGTTGTGGAAGCTTGTTGTTGCCATGTGTTGGAATCATCTCCCATTGTAATGTGGTTAGGGTTTCAGGGCCAATGGAGAGGATGGTTTCTCCTCTTCATTGGGTATCTTTATTGGGTGGAGAGTGTTTCCTCTCCCCCATTTTGTTGTGAATCAAACAAATCTTAGCGGATCTATCTTGTTGGAGTTGTGATGTTCGAGTCTTGTTGGAAACCTTGTGTTATTCCAACTTAGAGTGGAAGAACTTTCAATATTGTATTCTATTTTACCTTGCATTATTGTAGGATTTTCCCACTTCAAGTGGAGGACATTATATTGGTATTGTAAAGGAAATTTGAATTCAAATGGTTGTTAGTAAAATTGTATTGTATGTGGAAAGAAACAAATAAGAAAAGAAAGAAGAAAGATTTATATTCTAGAGTTAGTTTTGCAAATAAAAAAGAAAGTAATTCTCTTTGTTGAAATCTTGGTTGTATTGTGAGAAAAGTAGTTCATTGTGTTAAAAGATATGTGTTATTTTCAATGGAAAAGAAAGTTTACGTTCATTGTGAAGTGTTTTCATTGTAAATATGAAATAAGAAATATAGAAGTTGTAGATGTTGAAAATGTATACATAGTAAAATTGGAATGGAAAATAAAGTTGCTATAGTTGCTTTGAACATACATATGTTATATTAAATATGGGAACAAGAGAAAAAGTTTGAAGTTTATTGTGTTTGGAAATGTTGATTATGTATTAAGAAAATAACAATGTAGAAGTAGGTATAAAATTTGTTATTTTACTTTTGAAATAGAAAGAAAATTTAGTTGAACAAACTAGAATAGAACCTGAAAACTAGAAAGTATATTTGTTCACAATTAAGCTCAGAATTCAATTTTGTACCTTATAGTAACTTTTAGTTTTGAGAAAATTCTAAATTTAAGGTTCTATTTTTCAGAAATACGACCGCCACCCTATGCAGAGCAAAAGTAGCTTCATAACCATTACTCAAAGCTAAGGCGGTAGTCTCAAAACCGCCCTCCATAGGGTGGTGGTCCGTGGTTTGTCACCTAGGTAGGGCGGTGGTCCTAGGACCACCGGTCTGCTCTGGGTGGCAATTCGGATCACTTATGACAGAACTCCATGGATCACGCTTGTGTGCCAAATTTAAGCGGGTTTAACAAATTTATAAGTTGTAAAATTTAACTAATATCTACCAGCAAGCAAACCATGAGTAAATCCCTTGGATTGGGCAATAAAAACCTCCAAATGGTGGATTAAAAACATTGCTTTCATTTACATCAATGGGGTTAGGTTTGCCCCAAAATTAAAAACCCAACATACATATCACTTGACATGAAAACCAGATTGGTAGAGAAAACCCTCCCAATCCTTGAATAGAAGTAATAACAACAACAAAAATTTATTCTTAGCTAATCTAAACTAGATCTTCTTGTAGAATCTTCCATGGCTCTTCCTACTTTGCTCCCATGGCTTACTCCTCTCCAACCTGCAATTTTAGAAAAACAAATAGACCAAATGAGGGAAATAGAATAAAGGAAATGCTTTCATAAAATTCATAAGGATTTTAGGGCCAATTTTGGAACCCTAGGATCTAGTGGCCAAGATGGATTTGATCGAAGGTTAGAGGATTCACCCTACTTTTGTTAGGTAGAAATGTATTTTAATGTTTAAATTAAATCCTTAAGGGTATGTGTAATTGGGGGAATGGGGACATCTAATTGCTTTATAATGCTAACCTTTTTAGTTCTTAGCAAGCCTTATGAAGTCAATGCAATGACTCTAAGTAATAGGATAATAAAGTTAAATGAATTAAGATAAGGTTAAGCTTGTTAGGATTGAACATTATCTAAAGAGAATAAAACATTTAATTAAGTAAATTAATCTTTGGTACCTTCCTAATGAATTATTAATTAATGGAACTTTGAGATAAATTTAAAATTATTTTAGCTCTTTAACTAGACCTAGTCCTTCAATCATAAAGCTGAGTTTCCTTGTTTAAGTTCATTTAATTAACCATAAGGGTTAAGCACCATTTTAAGAATCTTATATCTTAAAAAAATGTCACAATTTTTGGGTTAGGTGTTAGCTTGAAAAGTGTTCCTAGGACATCATTTTTGTGGGCGTTACATCCACTTACCATTTTTTTCTAGATTTTATAATATTAATAATAATCATGTCATAGATTTCTTCGTATTTTCTTTAATGATTGATGTCATAAAAAAATAAGACACATCAAGCTTCTTGCATACAAGTTGCTCCACATAGCCCTTGCATGCATTCGTTTCTACCCTAACCACACTACATACATAAATGGAGCATTCTTGAACTTTATATTCAAAAGGAAAATTAATCCTTGTACTTAACATTAATGTTTGTCTTCATCTAATGTTTTGTGTCATTTTTTAAAATAAGTCAATTCTAATTGGATGTATTTGTATTGTTTCTAGAATGGGGTTTATTAAGGTGACATATTTTGTGGCATATCTTAGCATACATGTAATGTTGCACCTCCTCTTTTGTTTTAACTTCACCTATATATTTACACAACGTGTGAGCTTGTATACACTTTATTCACCTTATCTACCTAGAGATGAAAACCACCTTGTAACCTTTTCCCCTTATGTATGTACTTCCATTCTTAAATTTGTAGTTATCACCTTCTAAGCTCTAAAGATACAACACACCTGAATTTACTTCCTATGTTGTAATCAAATTCAAAAATACAATGGGTTTCCATGCGAAATCCTCCACCAAATGTTTTATCCCCTACCTCTTAGACCACATGAAGGAATAATAGATAGATCCCTCTTATAATTTCATCAATTAAAACTTATGGAGGTCTGCAGAGGATACATTGAGGCTTGATTGAAATCATCCAAAATATTTCAATGCATGGATACAATTGTAAACAAATCATATGGTGATGATATTGTAGCTGACATGAATTCTATGCTCCGCACCTCTTGAATTCACACCATATTTTAATTTCATTATTATTATGTAATTATTTGTCCATATGATATGTATAATAACATGGTCACAAGCTAAAATTTTATGGAACATTTTACCACTTGCTATTCTAAAAAACTAAGTGATTTATTACGCTTTTTTGTGGAGACTCTTTATTGCCTCCCTAAGCATAAATATCTTAGTCTCTATATATTACAGTGTCTACGTGTTTTTTTTTTACCTTCACTTTGCAGGCACCTATAGGAATAACCCGGATCATGAGTGAGTAAGCATACATATCCAACATACTAGTCTCTGACTCTACCTTTCATGTATGGTCTCAAACTCCGCCACTGCATCTTTGAGATGAAACCGTGAACGTCAGAATGGGATGCGCAATTCCATCAAATTGATATTATTTAATGTATATATTTATTTCAGATTTAATTATTCACATAGATGATCCAAAATATAAATAAGAGTATAAACTTTGAATACTCCCCATGAAGGAATGCTTGAACACGAAAATAAAACTCACCGAATAGACAAATTTAAATGAAAAATCCAAATAACTTTATATTTTCATCCTCAAAATCATAATTTATAACTCATGTTGTTATTTTTAACTTAACAAGAGTGCTCATTCTACCAAATATGTGTTGGTGATTTCTAATTCAGTTTCATCGCTTATTTAAACCAATGATATTCCTCCCTTTACATATAAAATCTAATTGTATTTTCTTTCAATGTGTATGCAATGTCATGGAGACGGAGTGGTCAATTATTTTCAGTTCAAGATAAAAGTCAACGAGTGTTGAAGTTTCAAACATAATTGGTGATAGGCTTCTTAGAGACAACTTTCTTTATAACTTATTTTTTGGTAGTCATCCTTTATTTTTATTTTATTTTAGTTTTTAAAAAATGTTGTCATAATCATGCTAACATTTTACTATGATAAAATAAAAGGTACTTTCTAGCTATTGTGAAGTTTTTTTCCACATTGATTATTAGTATTATATTCTTTTCCCTAAGGATGCATATCTATAACACCTTTGCACATTAGCACGAGAGGAGATAAAAATGATGAAAAAGAACGGAATCGTTAAGTAATTGTTGCATGCCAATCTGTAACAACTATTGCATTAGCCTTGAGGACATTTATATAGAACTATCTCCTTTGATTAATTGATTTCTTTCAAGCAGAGAATACAGAAGAGGTGAGAAGGTATGCAATTTTTGTAGTTGTATTTTTTTAAAATCTATCCATGTGCATAAATATTAGCATTTCTAATCCATGCATACATTGTTTTTGATTGATTCTGGTTTTAATTAGCTATTTTTATATGTTTTTGTCAATAACTAATTTGCATTGTTTGATAGGATTGTGTTCGGCATATTGTGGTGCTCGGCATATCGTTAGATCGGTCGTGTTTCTCCAGGTTCTTCTTCATCCCCTTTATCTCTTGTTCACATACCAATACAGTTAAATATGTGAAAAATATGTCTGGAATGTTTTATTGATCCACGGTAATGGCCATCTTATAGTAGATTTTATTCTACTACCTGTTCTATTTTTACATTTCGGTGATTATTTCTGTGCACTTTTAGTTCATCTGTGTTTTTGTTTGAGCTGTAATGGAAGCAGAGACTATAATTTTTTTGGAATGTAAAACTTTTAGAAATTGAATACACCGCAGAACACATTTTTATTGAATAATCTGTATGCACAGTTTTTTCAAGGAACTGTGGATGTTTGAAATCTATAATAATTATTGTCTGTGGAATATGCTTGTTAGGTTTTTGGAAAATTTCAGTGTTTACTGTTTACTGATACGAGGACGGGACTATGAATTTAGTCTATATATGTCTCTAAGTAGGAATTTCTATTCAATTTTAGTTTTTTGTGTTTTTGTAATATCGCTTTAAAACTTCCACAAGTGATGGTGTGATGGTTCAAAAAACTGTAAGAAAAATTTCACTTTGTAGTCATTAAAATGGTGCATACTAAGCTTCTCTAATTCTAATTCTAATAGAACCAATTAATGCCAATTTGAAAGAATCATTTCCTATGTCAAAGTAGTAATATACGGGAAAATGAGTTTTTAATATTTTTAAGAGAATCTAACAAAGATTTAGTAAGCTACTTCATGCCCAACAAAATTTAAATAACAAAAGAAACTTGTATATTACTACACAACATTCAAAGGAACATTCAATGATGCGAGTGAAAGACACCATGAACTCTATTTTGTAATTTCTTCAAGACCATGGCTCTCCTTTCATCGCCAACATCTATCCCTATTTTAGCTATGATGGAAATAAAGATTTAATCGGTTTATATTACGCTCTGTTTAAGTCAACATCTTCTATGGTGAGATGAAAACCTAAGCTGCACAACTTGTTTGATTCCATGGTTGATACTCTCCTTTTGCCAAGAAATCCTTGAGACATTCCAACCTACCATTGTGATAACTACAATCGGATGGCCGTTTGGTGGAAAGGACATTGCTATGATTGAGAACACCCAAACTTACAACAATAATATTATCAAACATGTCCTTTTGAATGCAAGGATGCCAAAGAGGCCCGGAAGTAGTATCGAGACTTACATCTTCGCTCTTTTCAATGAAAATTTGAAGGGAGGGGATGAGACGGAGAAGCACTTTGGGCTCTTCTATCCAGCAAAGAGCAAAGCATGTATACCCTATTTTTGGCTAGGTATTGATGTTGCTTATGCGGAACAAGCCTTTATTAAAATAAATGAATATAGGCGAGTAATGAATAAATTTAATATGGAATTTAAACCTTCCTCATTGTCGATAATTAATTCTAATTTAATGTTGATTATTTATATTCACCTAGGTCTCAATTAAATTTATAAACTCATTCCCTAATTAAATTAATCTTATTCACCTAGGTAATTAATACCTAGGCCACACCCTTAATTTAATACCTAATTAATACCTTTATGTTTGTTCCATTAAACCCCTTTAAATAATTTATTTATTTAAACACAACCCCTTAATGTTTATCTAACTATCCCATAGTCCAAAATACTAATTATTTATTTATTTATCTCAAAAGGTGAAAGGTTCCAACATTGTATAACCCTTTAGTTAGAATACCTAGTTACCCATTAATTAATTGGCCTCATCCACTTACTTTTAATAACCCATTCCCCTTCACAATTAAGGCCGGTGAACTTAGATATCTATTGCGGTGTTAA
Organism: Taxus wallichiana var. yunnanensis; assembly: GCA_018340775.1. Lineage (NCBI taxonomy): Eukaryota > Viridiplantae > Streptophyta > Pinopsida > Cupressales > Taxaceae > Taxus > Taxus wallichiana. The sequence continues at coordinate 799,758,082 of CM031239.1, read as the reverse complement.
GTAATTTAGGGTTGCTTATGGAGGATTGCGATAGGGTTTTGAGAGTGTGGTTTTAGTTTGCTTTGGCTGCGAGAATGCCTTTGACATCCACGTAAACATGCTACTTAAGGTGATGCCTACGGATGCGAGAAAAGAATAAAGATATTCACATTGGATCTAGAGCACAGGTGACATTGTTAAGGTACTTCACGAAAAAAATGTGGGTCCCCATTCCCTGCATCTCAATTGAATACTTTGCTTTTAAAAGTACAAAAGATAAGGAGGGTGACCCGACATACAAGTGCCTATGAGTTTGTCTGCATAGAGCTCTTGAGAAAACTAATCTCACTCTCATCGAGAGTTTTTAGGAGCTAGATTCAATGTTGATATTATTAGAAAATGGTCCATGTGATGTTGGAAACCAAAAGGAGATTTAAATATTACCACTCTTGCAAAGGGTTTTTCTAGCCCATTTCAATCAACAAGCTGATATGGATTCAGTCCTACTTGGTGGCCCATGGTGTATTGGCAATATGGGGCTTTTCTTAAAAAATGGTATCTAGGGTTTAACCCTAATACTGAGAATATACATACCATCCCCATCTGGTGTAGACTCCCAGGGCTGCCCCTTCATCTTTGGGATGATGAAATCCTTCTTCATATTGCTAGATCGATTGGTTCTCCAATCGGTCTAGATGGGCCTACAAAAAATAGATCCAGACTTGCTTTTGCAAGGTTTTGTGTCTCGTCTGAAATGGAGAAGGAACTACTGATCACATCATTCTTCAATCAAAATTTGGGGCATGGAAACAATTAATAGACTATGAGGCTTTTCAGCTAAGATGTCATAAATTAGGGCATTTTGCTAGAAAATGTCCTGAGAGCATGAAGCAAAAACATGATAAACCTTCTGATCAAGATCCAGGCTATAAACGGAAGAAGAGTGAAAAAGACACTCTAAATGACAGGTAAGATCAAAGTACTGGGGACCCATTGCATGTAGATGAATCTGAGAATCAAACGAAAAAAAAGGTTTTAAGACCATAATAAAGAGGCCACTGGTCTATAGAAAAATTTGGAGACCAAAAAACCCTCTGTCGGGAAAGGATGAGGAAGCTCGAAAGGGAAAAGATAATGAGTAGGCCAAGGGTGAAGAAGCCTAAAAGGAAGCAGAAAAATTTCAGTCTACGATGCTTGAGAATACAAATCCGGTAAAACTAAACATGGAAGTGGATGAAAAAAATGAAAAATTTTACATTCATTTAACCATTTCCAATGAAGAGGAGATGGACAAGATTACTCCCCTCCCTCATCAAGAATAGGTAAATGAGAACAACTCTTTGAAGTATAAAGAACTAAACAAGACAAGACAAGGAAAAGCTAAAGAACTCCTAGAATCCATAACTAGAGATCTAAATGAGGATAAAGAGTTTGCAGATATGGAGGAGCTCATAGACAATGAATACAACAGAGAATCCCCTATAACACAACAACTTGTTTTTGATAAAGGCAAAGAAGAAGGAGAAATTACCCCTGCAATGAAAAAGAACCTACCTGAATGTGATAAGGATGGATTCATCACAGTCGGAGTAAAGAAACGAAGAATGAAAGGCTTTGAAGAAATTTTGGAATCACTTTATAGTGATAAAAAGAAACAAATAGGAATTTGGGAAGCTTCCACTTCAAGAATCACAAGAGCTACTGCCAAAAGAGTTGTGAATATTGGAGTTATTAATAAAAAAGGTAGGCCCTCCAAAAGTGATGTAAGGAAAAAAGAAACAGAAAAAGAAATTGCAGATGGCACTCAAAGCCTTTTGAGCCATCCAGAAACCGCCTCCCCAATCCTTTTTTAAATGAAGGTTTTATCTTGGAATGTTAGGGGACTAAATGGGGGTCCTAAACAAAGAATTCTTAAGGAACTTAGAAGATCTAGTAGGCCTAGTATCCTTCTAATTCAAGAAATGAAAATGAAAACCAAAGCTATTGAAGAGTGCAAAAAGACTTTCTGGGAGAATGTTGCCTTTGCTGCTTCTGATTCTCAAGGGGCTTCTGGAGGCTTAGTGGTCTTCTGGGACATTAAACTTGTTCATGGTAATGTGATTTTCTCCTCTCAGAATCATTTAGCTATAAATTTTATAAGTCTTGAGAACAACTCTAGTTGGATCCTTTCCAATATCTATGCTCCTAATACTGTTGCTGGTAGAAGGAATTTATGGAAAGAGTTAGTTTGTTTTAGAAATAATTTTAAGGATTCAAACTAGCTGATAATGGGGGATTTTAACACTCCTCTAAACCCTGGGGAGAAATTTGGAGGGAACTCTGATTTCTCTGACCAGCATGGAAGACTTTGTCTGACCTCATCTCGTATCTCAATCTTATGGACATTGAACTCCATGGTAATCAATACACTTGGTCTAACAGAAGAATTGGGGAAAATTTGATTCAGGTTAGATTAGATAGAGCTCTCATTTCTGCTAACTGGATCTTAAATCAGAATTTTCATCTCTCCTCTCTTCCCAGAACTGGTTCAGATCACAACCCTATTGCTCTTAACTTTTTCAATTGGTCTAAGCCTTTCCATTGTAACTTCAAATTTGAAAAGATGTGGCTTGAGCATGAAGACATTCTTGATAGAATTAAAGAATGGTGGACTTGGGAAGGAATAGGAACTACTCAATTCAGACTTCTTCAAAAGCTGAAAAATGTGAAACAAAAGGTTAGAACCTGGAATAAAGAGGTTTTTGGCAATATCTTTGAGAAAAAGAAAGAAATTAAGTGGCAAATGGAAGAGTTCGAGCTTAAAGTCTCAATGAAGGGTATGACCTTGGAGGATCACCAAAGAGAAAAAAAGCTTCTTTCTGACCTTCATAATATCAATAGCATGTGAGGAAACCTTTTGGAGAATGAAATCTAGAGCTCTTTGGTTAAAGGTTGGTGACGAAACACAAAATATTTTCATATGACCACCCTCAAGCATAGGGCTTGCAACAGAATTACTGAAGTCTCCAAGGGAAATGGTACCATTGCTAAGGATGCTAAGGATATTAAAGTTGAAGCCCTAAAATTTTATGAGAATCTCCTTTCTGAAAACAATTCTTATAATGAGCAAGCAACCTCCTTTCTTTTAGACTCCATTCCTAACAATTTGCTCCCTGAGGAGAGATTTAAGAGCCTTTCCAAAGTGGTCACCATTGAGGAGTTGAAAAAAATTTGTCTTCTCTCTTGAAGGTGACAAGGCCCTAGGGCCCTGATGGATTCTCTGCTAATTTCTTCCAAAAATGTTGGGATATTTTCTCTGAAGATTTGTTGAAAGTTGTCAATGAGTTTTATAGAACTGGAAATCTTATAAAGGAGCTAAATAACACGCATATTGTGCTTGCACCTAAGAAGTTGGATGCAAAATATTTCAAGGATTTTAGACCAATCATCCTGGTTAATGTGGTTTACAAAATTTTTACTAAGATTTTAACCACTAGATTGTAGCCTCTTCTCATGGAAATTATCTCCCAACAGCAGAGCGGATTTATAAAAGGTAGAATTATCCAGGATGGAGTAATTATGGTCCATGAAACAATTCATTCAATGGATAAAAGTAGAAAAATTTGGGATGGAAATCAAGTTAGACATGCATAAGGCTTTTGATAGAGTCTCCTGGAAATTCATTGATGAGGTTCTGACCAAGTTTGGGTTTCAAAATAAATTCAGAAAAATTGTCCAAGCTTGCATTTCCTCTCCTAGATTTTTGTGGTTGTCAATGGAGAACCTGTTGGTTTTTTTGCTAGCAATAGAGGCATTCACCAAGGGGACCCCATGTCCCCCTTGTTGTTCATCATAATGGCTGACAACCTAAGCCATTCTATTACAAAATCTATTCATAATGGTATGATAAAAGGCTTTCAACCTACTTCTGGAAATCAGATTTCTTCCCATCAATAGTTTGTTGATGACACTATTCTTCTGCTTATGGCCTCCATCATTGAAGCTAAGGCTATCAAAACCATTCTCAGATTCTATGAGGAAGCCTCAGGTCAGAAAGTAAACTTTGATAAAATCTTAGTTTACTTCTTCAATACTCCTATTGAAAGACAAAAAAGATTGCTCTTATTCTTGGGTGTAAAATCAACTCCCTCCCAGCTACATATCTTGGGCTCCTATGAGTACTAGCGAGGTTTCTAATGTGGTTTGGAATGATCTGCCTTAAGAGATTTTAGAAAAGCGTGCTAGATGGAAAGGTGTTATCCTCTCAAGTGCTGGAAAATGTTTATTGATTAAAAGCACTCTTCAGAATCTTCCCATCTATATCATGTCAATGTTTAGCATTCCAATAAGCAGTGGTGAATAACATTGAAAAAATCAAAAACACTTCTTATGGCATGGGACAGAAGACAAGTTCAGATATCATTTAGTAGCATGGGAACAAGTCTGCAAGCCAAAGAGGATTGGGGGTTTAGGTATTAAAGATATAAGAAATATGAATGTTGCTCTAATTGCAAAGCTTGGTTGGAGGCTCATCAAAGAGCATAAACCATGGACTGAGTTAATCAAAGTAAAATACCTTTCAATCAAAACTTATATTCCTTTCTATTTGACCAAGTTGCTTCCAAATGGTTCAATTTTTTGGAATAATCTGCTCCACATCAGGCATATTCTTTCCAGGGCTGTAGATGGAAACTTGGAAATGGGCATGATATTGATTTCTAGGATGACATCTAGTCTAACACAAGTTGGGATATCACTTTTAGCTCCATCAAAGACAACCTAATTAAAAACTATGGAAAGAAAGTCAAAGACTATATTGAGGTGTCTAGCAACATAAGGAAATGGAAGCAACTTAAAGTTGATGAGGAAAATATGCAGCCTGTTGTTTCCTACATGTAGAATCATCTCTCCCTAATTCATATCAGTCAACATGATAATAAGGATGAGATTATTTGGAAAGATTCCTTTGATGGAGATTATTCATGTTAAGTCCAGTTCTGACTCTTTTTGCTTCTATTGATAGTGAAATTGAATGGCACAAGATTTGGATGCCCGAGCTAACCCCTAAAGTAAATTTATTCTAGTGGCTCATCATCAAGGGTAAGATTCTCACTAATGAAAATCTCATCAAGAAAGGTTTCATCATGCCTAACAGATGCTGCATGTGCCGGGAAGAAGCTGAAGACATTAAACATCTTTTTCTGCATTGTAAGTATACTTCAAAATATGGCATCTTATTCTTGAAATTTTCAATCAGAATTGGGTTTTCCCCCATACTTGTCTATAGGCATGGAAGCAATGGAACTCCCCTTATAAGAACTATATGGTTAGGAGGATTTGGCAACTAGTTCTCCCTCATACCATGTGGAGAGTCTGGAAAGCTAGAAATGATGTTATTTTCAGAAATACTAGAAAGGTATGTACAAAAGTCTTTAATGAAATTATCATTGTAGTGAAAGACAACATTGAAATATTTAAGCCTCCCAAAAATAAACTTTATCCTAAGGATGAGGAGCACATTCTTGCTACTTGGAACATTGGCACTGGTAGCAGTAAATGTAAGGACAACAATAGCATTGATAGATCTACTGTACGATGGATCTAGCCTCCCATTGCATGACACAAATTGAACTTTGATGGAGCTTCAAAAGGTAATCCTGGGGATTCAGGAGGTGGTGGGGTGATTAGAGATCATAGAGGCTACTTTGTTGCCACTTTTTTTGGAAATATGGGTAAACAAACAAATCACTACACGGAAGCTTTAGCAGTGCTTTGGGGAATAAGGTTGGCTAGAGATTGTAATATTCCCAATATTATAATTGAGGAGATTTGTTTAACATTATTACTTTGCTAAATCAAAAGCAATCCCCAAGTTGGCCCATCAAGGACTTCATTAATGAAGCTATTGAAATGTACAATAGTTTTGATAACTATAAGATTATCCACACCTACCACGAGGGCAATAGAGTGGCTAATTGTTTAGCAAATATTGGGGTCAATAATACAATGCAAACTTGGCTAAGTGGCGATCCCCTTCCTGCCAAAGTAATTGATGACATCACTAAAGATATGCATGATTTTAAACACAATTATTAATAGATACGAGTGTTGATGTGAAGGAGGTGCTTATTAATTGCAAAGTTAAGTTTAATGATGCTCTTAAAATTCCACACGTTTCAGAGGTCCCCAAAAGTAGAGGCGGTGTTGAGTTGTATGAGTTTCAAAAATTTTATACCGTTGTGTAGCGCAGAAAAAATACAGGAAAAATGGGGGACCTCCTTGCAAAACCGAGCCCATTCATGATCCAACCTGGAAAACAGATACAATTCTTTGGAATTATCTGCAAATGGGGGGTATTTCAAATTTCATTGAAAAAATAAAGGGTTTCGATCAAGACATTTCGGTGAAGTTTGCTAATGGGTGGAGAAATCACGTGGTTGAGTATGGAGATGTCAAGGTTGAGATCTCTGAGGAGCTCATTTCCCAGGTCACAGGACTGAACATGGAAGGTGCCAAGTTCTTCAACAAACATGTCGACAGAGAGGTGGAGGTGAAAAAATTTCTTCGCTGAAGGGGAGAACCTCGAGTTTGTTGTGGCTGGCATAAAGGTGGCCTCTATACCTGAACCCTTTACTAAGATTGCACGTATGATGGTTAAGTATGTCTCTTTGGAGGGAAGATATGTCACCATTCCCTGAAACATTTAATTTTCCTCAATCACTTTCGCAGGAATCTTACAATAAATTTCCCGCATTATTTACTAAACTCCTAGAGAAGTTTGTCCTTGAAGTTCAAAGAAATTCCAGGGTTTTTCACCTTCACGAAGGCCTAATCCTACTCATTCATCACCATTTCTTCTCTAGATCTCACCCTCTACCCACTCCCCCTGTGATTAACCCTCTCCCTGCTGACAGAGATCTAGACATTGCTACCTTGGGCGAAAGAGGAAAGATAAGAAGGTTAAGGTTGCTCTACCTTCTTCACAGAGAGTTTTGCGAGCCATAAGGATTTGGAGCTTGTGGAGAACTTATTGCACATAAGTAATCCTATGGATAATTCCAGAGAAGCAGACCTTCTTACCAGAGTTAGTAAACTTGAAGAGGAGATCAAAGACCTCAAAAATGCTCTGAGGAATATGGAAAAAACAAAAGGTAAGAGGAAGTTGCAAAATCCTGAAGACATGGATACTGTTGCTGAGATTTACAAAAAGCTTCTTTCACTTGATACTAGACTGGGCAATGCCAAGGGGCATCAGGATTGCACCCTCTTTGCTCATGAAAGGTATGTATAATTTTATGGAGCAGCATGTGAAGAGTGTGTGCAGCCTTAGTGGCATTCCTAAAAATATTTGGGATTCCAACGAGACCCGTGACCTTGCACTTGCTAAGGCAGACATGAGAGATCCTTCTCATGCCACAGCCATTGTGCTCTTCATCTCTCTCAAAAATTAAGGTCAAGATTGACAATTTGTTAAGTGATTGATTGCCCTGCTACTACTTTGTTCTTTGTGTTGGTGTTGTTTTTAGGTGGTTTTGATGTTGTTTTCTTCTTTGGGATGCCTTGTTTTGGATCCCTTTTGCTGCTTTTTGGCCCTTATGTTCTTCTTGAGTCACTTTGTTTGGATTGATCTTTTTGTTCACTTTCTTCTCATATCTAGCTATTAAGCCTCCATGTTTAAGGCGTCTAACATTTCTTGGTTGGGTTTTCTCCTTAGTTATTTGGCTTCTTGAGCTTTTTGTACATGAGTATAGTCCCTTCAAAACTATTTATCCTTAATAAAAAACAACCCATTCCCATAAAATTGTTCACAACATCAAATGCGTAGGGTAAAATCTCTACCCTAGGATTGAATCATTTACGACCATTAGATCTAAAGTTGTCATAAAAAGCCATAATAATCCTTATGGATCCCTTTTAGTAAATTTTTCACCCCAACTTCCCTAATTTTCACTTGCAAGATTCAAAGGAGGAGAGCAAGGAAGCCATGAAAGCTTGGAGATGCTCACATGGATGTTTCTTGTATTTTTTTGTATTAAGATTGGGTATTGTAGTGCCTCCTCAATTTTATACAATGAGCCGCATTTTCGGGGTGTGACGGTGGAGGCACCTGTAACCCATCAATTTCTGGCATAATAATGTAACCACTTTATTTGGTATCCGAGGTGAAAAACCATGCAAAACCCCAAGGTAAGTTTGTTAATTAAGTAGTAATTTGGCATTCACAACAAGTTTAGTGGCATGCTATTGCACACTAATATTTAAATAAATAGAATGTTACAAGATCGTGTTGAATGGAGCTCGGCTAATAGCTCATGTCTAAAATCATACCCATTATGGGTTAAGGAAGTGTTGCACACAAAGACAGATAAGTAACCCGAGATACCTCCTCATTTTAATAAATACAAAATAATCGATTAGATCTATATCTTCATCTAGAGGGTTAAAATGTCTCAAGTGTGAATGAAAACCACTTCCTACCATTGTTTTATTGTTGTATATAGAAGAGAGGAAAAATATTGGGGATCAAGAAGCATGTAATGTCTATATATATTGATTTTTCTTCTTCCACAAACATGTGCTATGTGCAATGTAACCATTGCACCTCCATTCTAAAGGTTTTTTCGGTAGCACTTCATTTTTCTGCTCATTTTTTTCTTTTAGCAAAAGTAGTTCTTGTTTTTATTAAGGAATTGAAATAGACCCTTCTGCCTCCCACGTATTTCCACTACATGTTTTGTGTCTTACAAACTCTTCCCCTACATGTTATTTTGGATAGAATACTCCCTCCTTGCACCAACATAAGAGCTTTGGAATGGGTATGGATACCCATCACAATAGAATGGAAATAGGGTTTTGTTAGATCTTTTATTTGCATGTTCCCTAGTTTACCTATATGCAAAATGTTGGGAATACACATGACACTTGAATTGTTTGATAGAATGCCCCTTGTGGAAATCTATGCAAAATTTGGCAGTATATGGAATGCATTTCTTATTTGTGGTAGAATGTATTTTCAATATAAGGTGTGGTGGATATTTATTTGTAAGAGGGGGATGGTATCTTCTTAGAATGATTATGCACTGGATATCATTAATCTCTTTGTGTAAGCTACGCAAAAGACATGTTTTAGGTTGGATGACACCGCATTGACCAGAGGGACATTACATTCAAGAGGGTTTTGCGACCTTAGTGGTGGTCAGTAATAAAGGAAAGGAAACTAAAACCGTTTGATCAGATGCCTCATAGAGACGTGCTCTCATGGATTGTGTTGGTGGCAACATGTGCACAAAGTAGAGTTTTTAGAAAAATGAGAAAGCTTGCAAATTTTTTTCGAGAATGCCTAAAGTTGATGTTGTCTCGTCAAATGGGGGATCATGGGATTAGTGTAAAAGGTATGGATCACTCTTCCTCTCACTTCAAACTAAACATTTCATAATTTTTTTAGTGTTGGATTTCAGTATGTTGTATATTAAAACAAAAATGCAAATTAGAATGAATGACATGGATTTTACCTTTCTGAAAATATTTTTCTTTAAACTCTTATGAATTTAAAAAAATAAAAATAGGCCTTTGGAAGCATGTGCATGGAGTGCCATGTCAAATGGTTAATGGGAACCAAAACCTCAAACAAGACCCATGTCGACCCAAGACACCATGAAGTTTCTTAACCAAGATGACTAACTCGATTAAAAGAGGTGATATTCAATACTGTTTAACACTTGATCATTTTGGTGACATTTCCACGTTATGAAATTGTGAGAATTGAAACCAAATCTCATTTTCATAATAATAATTTTGTAAGTTAGAGTTTCAATTGGATGTTGGAGCACACTAGTCATCGTACAAGAGAAGCGTTTGATGTGTTTACAAAAATTTGTCTCGAAGTCACCTTCATATATTGAGCCATGTATAACGTATTTGAATTCCATCGAATCCAACGAGTTCCTTGTTTATAGGGGAGTAGGTAGGAATCGATGAAATTGATATTTGAGCTTAAAACGAGGGGTTTTGGAAACCATACTGCAATAAATTTAGTTGTTTTGGTCAATTTTTGCACACTCACAACTTAAGCTAGAAACTATTTCTGAGAATCCCATAGGTTCTGTAAATTACTTGTGAACCCCTTTTTATAGTGTTACAGTGTGTGTAGAATATTATTTAATCAATTACTTTGTATGAAAGGATTTTACAATTTAAAGTGTTCTTTCTCTCCTCCCTCCCTCTCTATCTCTTAATATAAATATGAAATTGTGGTTGGTATTGGAAATGTGAATGAATTAAAATGTAGATGAGTTTTAAATAATATGATAAATGTGTATGAATTGAGAAATGGTTAAAAAATTATGAATAACAAAGAATTTTTTTATAATGTCTCTCTTTTCCCTATTCTCTCTCTCTCTCAAAAAAATAGTAAATAAATGTGTGAGAAATATTCTCCCCTCTCTCTCTTTCTCTCTACCTCTCTTTGTATTTTGTTTGAAATTACTTGAAATGATGAATGTCTTGTTTGTTTTTGAGTGTAAGGGTTTTCCATACTCGGTACTTAGGGTGATGTGACGTTGGTTGCAGTACACGAGCAAAAAGTATTAGTAAAAATTACACTTGTGTCTTTTATTAGCATGTTATTTGAAGGCAATGTAATTGTTTAGAATATTTCAGTGATATTTTTATGAATAGGATGTATTATTTTCATTATTTCCATGATGAAAATGATAGTGTTGCATATTAAAAAAATGTACTATGTCATACCTAGTTGTACTTTTTCCTATTTAATGATTGTTACTCTTGGTTGTAACGATGTATATTATATTAAGTAAATGTATTTGATTGTATCATGTGATTTTGAAAACGATGGCAAAGAACCCTTCGTTTAGTGTCAAAATAAATATAGGAGGATGAAAGTGGAACCTTGTCATTTAAAATGTTTAGTGTCATCGTAATTGTGATATGATTATGGCAAAGTAAATTGTTAGCAAATAATTTAAAAGGAAGTGGTTTTACCTATATGTTAGTGTTGCAAATGACCTAAGAAATTACTTATAAAAATATCAACTTACATTTGTGTGTGTTTTTCTTATTGAGTGGAAAGTAACCAAACATTCATATAGCTCACAATATTTACCCGTGTTGAATGTAATGACCCTCTCTAGTAAGCTCCAAGTTAGGCTAGCTTCAAATATCCTTCATAGTCTTAGAGACTTAGAGGTATTGTATGTGTTTTTGTATTCCTCCCTAGAAACCTAGTTGAGAGCATTCATATAGGTATGAAAGTGTGTAAGATTCCTTAGTGTGAGGAATAACATCGTTTTAATCGCATACCAGATGACATGTTGAGATTGAAAAATCATAGTTCTTTTTAGGGACTAAATAACGTTAAAATTAGAATTTATTAAGCAGTGGGTGGGACCACAAAGATAGTTAGGTTGTGTATTGATTCCCTATTAAGTTTTAATTTTAAAGGAAAAGTTTGTAACTTTCCCGTCATTTGGGAACATACCCTTAGGATGTTGATCTAATCATTTCAATAGTCATAAAGATTTCTTACAACATATTAAATATTTCTTATGATGTGAAGGTGGATGTGAAATTGATCCATGCGAGAACGGACTCAAATGGATACCGGAGCTCAAGTTATGACCTTGTCAACTTCTTACTAATTTTGGTGCATCACATGTCATTACCAAATTTGATCCTTTTGTTACTTATTTTCACATATTTATATCTTTCTAATTTTTTATGTTACTTACTTGAATTTATCCTTAAATTTTTCCCATATAAGGCCATTAAAGCACATGTAATTTATGATCAATTAGCCAAAGACCCTATAATGATCCTTTCCCCATTTGTGACAATTTTCATGATGAATTTAATGTTTACACTAGGTTGATGCTGATATTTTGACAATGTATTTTAATGAATACTTGATGTGCTCCCGGAGCTAGAGATGGTATTGTATTTATCACACCACATCGGGAACTTATGCCCTTTTCTTACTATCTTAATTTATATTTCACAAAAATATTGTTGAATATAATCCCTCATTTTATTTTTATCTATTTTCACCATTCATATATATCATCTTCAAGATATAAAAAATTTCATCTCATTGTTAATCACGTTAATGGTACATATTAAATAAAACAAGATAACCTTGTACCCTATCATATAATTGTTACTTAAAATGTTTAGTACATTCAATTCATACACTATCGTGGATTTACCCCACAAAGAAAATTGAAACATTGATGTCGATGGCTAATGTGACTTCTCTTATCCCCTTAGACATTACCGATGACCACACTAGATTCACCATCAATAATTAGTGAGATCCCTCTATAAAGTCTCATAACATAAAGGTTTTACAATTTCTTGTTGTCACCCATAGTGCTAAAAATCCGGAATGGTATACTAAGCTATATAAATTTACTTCATTTCAAACATTATCGGCTCACATATCCTCGTATGAGATAGGAAAATACCACTTGTGATGCTACACGATATGTCATTATTTGAGGTTCTTTATTAAATTTTTTATTTGATGGTAATCTCCTCCACTTCCTAGGATAGGATTATATTATAATTTTTATCCCATATACACAATAGTATATGTCATGTAATTTTATTGTAAAAGCCATGGCCGAAAAATCTACTCGGGGATGTTATTGGTGAACCATGGAAAAACATATTTTGGACTATCCTAAATGATGTGAAAAATGATAACATCATAGTAATATTCACCATTCACTACAATGTGATTTATAACCTATTATATCCCTATTTCCTTTCTCATTGTGGTGATTTAATCTCATTGAAAAATTTGATCCTAAATAAACTAAAGGACACAAATTTATAATCACTGCTTTATTGAATATTTTACCAAATGGGTTAAGGTTTCTCCTTTACACATCATTCTTTGGTGAATATATAGTTTTTATATATCTTTATATATATATATGATATATATATATATATATATATATATATATATATATATATATAGGTTGTTGAGGAATTTTGTTTATTTGGAGAATTAGGTCTAGGGGTGTCTCTTGTACATTTAGTATCCCCTCCTTAGTAGTCTACCTAGCTAGTCCCATCTCTCCGCCATGTAAAATTCAAAAGTTTATGGATGCTCTTGTCAAAATAAAAGGATATCGAAAATAGATTTATCCCTCGAAGGATAGATGTTCATTAAAAAAAAAGTATATAAAAATCATGCAAATCAAGGTCAAAAGAAAAAAAAGAAAAGTAGATTGATACCTCGAAGGATGACTATAATATTATTTTTTCATATATATGTTATATAGATTATACCATAACCTCAAAGGATGGATATTCCTTATGAAATTTGAAGGCTTATGCATTGATCAACCTTCCATTTTATCATCATCTTAAGAAATCTTCCCACATTGATTAACTTTCTTCTAGCAAATGTCCTACATTGATCAATTTGCTCTTTCCCCTTCCCAGAGCTGGGGCATAGTTTTAGGGAACACCAATTTCGGATATAACCCTCTTTACTTTGTAAAATCACATCACCAACCCCTATTTCCATATCAACATTAGGTTTATGAGATCATCTCATCCATGTTTTCTTATGATCTTTGAAATAACTAATTATCATTGGTTATTTGCTAACATCGATTTTGGTCATATATTCCTTACATTACCGGATCCCCCTCTTAATTACCTCAAATGTGAATTAGAGGCATATTTTCCTCGAACATTCCTTTATATGTAGACATGTTTATATCTATAGATCGTAATCATTAAGGTTGTGTCTTATCTTACTCCTCATTTGATCTTATCTTCTCTTTCTCATCGTATGTCCCACTCGGCCATACATATTTCCCCTTTGGGACATTCCTCTTAACCATTCATTTCTTTAAGTCCATATTTATGGCCATACTCATCTTTCCCTCTGGGTGTTTTATTATGATATTCAAATTATCCCTTTTTTGGGCATACATTATTTTTCCAAAGTCCAAATTCGTGGCCATATTCTATATTCTCCCTTTAGGGAATTCTATTTCCATATTTTGAATCCTCTCCTTCTCATTTCAAATTCCACTTCTATGGCCATATTCACTCTTCCTTTGAGCATTTTCTTTCACTATCTTATTTATTTTTCATACAAATCCCACCTCGTGGCAATACCTTTTTCCCTTGGGGAAATGTTAATTAATCATTTGTCATTTCTTACCATAATCTACTTAAATTATTTCACTACCCATTTTTCATTTTTACTTTCCATATTTGTGCTCCCCTTGAGGCACCATTATTTTCATCCGTATGGACACATACCTTTTCACTTGATTCCACATATATGAAGGATTTCACATACTTTTCATATATAATTGACTTTAATTACTTTATGACCCATTGGTCATCATGGATTACATCCATACTACATTGGTCTTCACACACTCACTATTCCATAGAACATTGTAGCCCATCTCCATTGAGACCACAATTTTCCTTTTACCGATGTGATATTGGAGTCACGACCATAGTTTTTATTTATATTGTGATCATTTTTTCTGGGGCATTTTGGCTTATTTATGCCTTCACACCCATATTTTCTTCACCCACATGCCCTTCATTATCTACCTTTTTCAAACATGTCATCTATTTCCCATGACATCATAGTTCCCCATTTGAGGGAGATCATCATCTACTATTGATGCGTGATCACAACTCCTTTGAATGTCTGCAACTCAATGGGTTGAAACTCTCAAAGTTGATTCCATAACATGGAGCTTTTCATAAAATGTGGGACTTTTTGATGGGAAAGCTCTCTAGATGATGAGGTTCTTATTCCTCATTACGATGTACACATATAAATTGTAGAGGATTTACTCTAAAATATACTTTAACTTTGCCAAGGATACATGGTTAAGAAGATGTAAGAAATTAAACCTAATCTAATAGAGGTGATGTACCAAAGGAATCAGGAACACCTACTTTGACATTGAACACAAACCGTTAAAAATTTAATACAACCACCATGCACTGAGATAACCAATATTGCAATGAGAGATCGAGAAGACAAAAATGAACACAAGAGGGGTTGAAATCATTCCACAAACTTATATTATTACTCAAAGATTTGATATAGTGTATTACTGATGGTTAAGAGGAAAGATTGCATTTACGGTTTGGATGGGAGGTTTGAACTCCACAAATTCACTTTCAGACAAGAGAAGAAGGGAGGGTGCAAAGACAAATTTTCTAACCTAGAAAAATGCCCCTCCTTAAAATATATATGAAGAATGAGAGAAAGGGGGAGAGAAGAATTCAAATCCCTACTCTAACCACCCTATAATGCATTGAATTCAATTACAACAATGATAGGTTCCATTGAAAAACACATGCCTCCTTGTACTCTTCCTTGTTGGGAAAGAAAGGAAGCCCATACTTTATTATTGTGGTAGGTGGGAAGTCTAAAACCCTAGAAAATGGAAGAATATATTTCTTCATTTTGAAAAATTTAGTCTCACTTAAATTAAGATTTACAACAAGTCCTTTCTTGTGAAAATCCAAGCTCCCAATCAAAATTTATGGCCATCTAAAGGTCAAGGTGTCATTGAGAAAAAAAATGCAAGTTCTTGATCCTCCTTTTTAGAAGAAATGCATACGACCTCTAAAATCTTGAAATTCATATTTTGAGACATTTTTTTTCGGAAGTCGGGTTATTGTTCATTGGAAAATCACCATGAGAGTTCCAAAACTACAAAACTTGAAACTCCCAAATTATGAAACCCGAAAGTTCAAAATTTTAGACATTCATAATTTCAAAACTTTATTTCTTTAGGACCACTACACTATTCATTTGATTTAAGAACTTGAGAGTTCCAAAATTTGAAACTTGAAACTTAGAAACTCTGAAAATGGTGCCTCATTTACCCTGAACTAAGTTTGACTTTTTTAAATTTGAAATCTTTTAATTTTTTTCATACTTTTAGGATTTTGGACACTTTTTGTTTTTTACCAAAGACTTTTTAAATTCCACATCTCCTAAACTCCGAAAGTCTAAAATTTGAACTTTAAGAATTTTATACAATTTTCCTTTTAGACCTTTTTCAAATTTTCTTGCCTTCTCTCCAAAATGCGAGAAAATGTGAAGTCGAAAAACTTTGAGCCTTTATCCATTCTTCCACTTAAGCATTGAATCCTTTGACATTCCTTGGCTATTCATTTTCAACCTTTCATTTCCATTGTCAAGCCTTCTACAACTTGATTTTTGAATTGAAATGTGAACTCGCATGACTAAAAAAACCTCTCCATTTCCTCCTCTGTAAGGTCGTGTTTGATCAGATTTTTTCGAGGGGAAAAATATTATAACACTACATTTCATCGATCCTCATCAACTCTTATCATTTTGTCTCATGGTTTACTATCTCAAACCACTCAAAAAATGGGCAAAATATAGACACCTAAATTCGGTATATTTACCCTTATCATCCATACATGCATATTCATTTATTTTATCCCCCTTAAGTTATTAAAATTCCCTCCATTTATCTATACATATTGAATTTAATTAATTAATTGTTATTAGTCAATTAATATCATATCCATTGCCTTAGTGAATTTTCTATTTTCCATTCCCTACATTTTTCTAACCTAACTCTATTGATCTCACCTAAACCTCATCCCTAAACATCCTCCTCATGCCTAATGATTTAAAGCACCTTCCTAATCTTTAAAAACTCAAAATCATGCCAAAATCATGAAATCTAGTCCCATTGGGAAAAATTTCTGATGATCGAGTGGTGAGAGCGAGTCTAGCCGTCATCCACCTTATAAAGTTAAGTTATTTCCTTCCATTTTAGAATCATACACATGCAAATTATCAAAAATTATCGAGATCTAAAAACTCCCTCCATGCCTATGAATTCTATAAGAAATTTCAGACCTCTCAGGCCTCTTTGGAACATGCTTGCATCCCTCACGATCATCCCTCGTGAGCGTGTCATTATCTTTGAATCATTTCATTTTTATCATTTATCATTTTTTGTTGGTATCTAAACTTTTATAGAAGAAGATAATTTATAAAACGTTTGCAACTTCATCATCAATCTTCTCTTTTAGATCCATACTTGTAGGTTGCTCTTCTAGCTTCCTTTTCCTTGGTTTTTGATCCTATTCTGTTGCCCTGATGATGATTCGACATCACCCTTGATAGGTCACTATCACCTTGGACTTCTCAATTTTTTTTTCTATTCTATAACCCTCTCCCATCTCAATATGAGTTCGGTCTCTACCCCAACTAGCAAAAATTTTCTTCTAATCAATATATGCAAGTAAAAATCAGCTTGTGTACACATGGGTTTCCATCGACCATTTCGTGATTCCCATCATACCCTTATTAGCCATGGATTTATATAATTTTCCTAGTTTCTACTTCCTCAAATTCCTCAATAGGTTGATCACAACATTCATCGTTTCTATTGTATTCATATTACATCTAGATCTCGTAGGGTATGCATATTTCACTTATCTTCCATATCTACCTTTCAAGTTTCCATTGACCTACATCTACATAGTCTAGGTTGCCACCAGACCTAGACTATATACATTTAATTTTATAATATTTTGATCAGATCAATACTTAAATCAATCAATAGTGCTTTCAGACTCTATAATTCCTTTAGTTTCTACATATTATCAACTTATCTTTTACTTTATATCCATTTTTTTAATAATGGGGCTGACATCCACTTAGGAAGTTAACACTTCTTTGGTCCACTTTGTTGAGCAACCCCTGCATAAATCTATCTAATCAATCCTTTTTAGATCATCTTATTTATAAGTAATCGGTGATGGAACCCACCATCTACTTGGCAACCATACATCAATAACACATCTAAGGTAACATAAACCCTCCAACATTTCTAAGTTGTGTACTTTCTTTAATAGCTAACTCATTGATTTGAAGCGAATGAGAAAATACAACAACAATAAGATATAGTGAAAACATAATCACCGAATAGTGATACGTAGTTATCCAAGTATACCAATTTAACCATTGAATAAAAGATCTTGTACCAGAGACAAGTATATCAATATTTTATTTTTTACGATCATTGTTATGATCTATTCTAAACACAAAAAAACAATTAAATGAAAGAATTTTAATATCAATAGTTTAAATTTTGTAATTGGACTAAATAATAATGATCCATTCTAAAACACAAAAATAATGTAATTGACTAAATTTTGTAATGTATTTAGATAATAGTTTTTATTTAAATTTCATCTTCATTGTTAATAAACAATAACTTAGTCTAATAACTTGGTGAAAATATATTATTATACACAAAATAAAAATATAGAAGAAAAACAATATTTGTCTTTTATTTTCTTTGTGAATTGAGAAGCATAACATTAAATTAACTTTATAGGGTGTTGTATATAATTGGATTATTTAGTTTTATCATGAATAACAATATCAATATTATTTTAATTGTGGTAATATGATTTATGAGATATTGTAAGTATAAGGTGTCACCACATCAATATAAGGATAATGTTTATCGGGGTTATATGTTTTTACAAATCAAACATGTGAGAATAATTTTTGAGAAGATAAAGATTAGAAAATTTTATAATATATATGAATTGGAAGGATTTATAATATAATACATCATATCCTGCCTCCCCTTCATTTGGAACAAAATAGAGTCATCATATAGTTAACAACTTCATTATTGAATTTGTAAAACATAAAACTAACAATCATTATTTTTATGCTAAACTAATAATCCCTCATGATGTTAGTTAAATATTTTATGAGATATATGTGTTTCATGATTGCATGTATAATATAGTGTACATTATTTTTTAGAACATGAAATAAATCATTGCATTCATTCTCATAAAATTAAGAATGCAATTTGAAAAAGTTTGCATTTGTTGGTTTAGTACTAATTACCTAGATCTAATTCCATCTCACATGGTCCATTATTTTCATGGCATAATGCATGGTTTAGTGCAACAATTTCTTTACAACATGTAGGCCATGAAAAATGATAATTGTAAATAAAATTGAACTCTATCATGCATTGGCATATGGTAGAAGTGAAAAATAAAAAATATTCATAATGAGTTAAGTTTCACTTGAATAATATGCTCTAGTCTTTACTTTTGGGTAGGAAATCCTCATAAATCTATATCTAAAATGATAACATAAGGAATTCTATTATTTACAATTAGATATATGAAATATCTATAATTATAATAGTAATAAGGGACAAAGGTGGGTGTAATAGTTATGGATCTAACCATCCTTACATAGTTTTATTAAAATTATGTATTTTATTGATAATTGTGTTGTTAAAATAAATTTAATGGGATTTATTCAAGTTAAAGTGTGTACTTTTTCTTCCTAAAGTGGCTTTGAAATGTACATTTTCTTCCTAACCATTTTCTACCTCTAAGATTCTTAATTTGTGGCTTTGTGAAGTCCTCATTCATTGAAAATTTAAATCTAAAATTTCATGTTTTATGAACAATATAATTCCTTCTAATGATGAGATGAAATTGAAGTCCTTGTTTATTGAAAATTTAAATCTAAAATTAGTTCTCTAATGTTTTATGAACAATATATAAACCACCATATACAAAAAGGGATCTGATGTTGATGGAAAAAAGGATGAGATGAAATTCGTTAACAAACTTATTAACATAAAAATGATTGATACAATGGAAACAAGATAAACATTTTCTCTTTATTTATATTCACATATTCTTCTCTCTAACTTGATTATCCTTTAAGAAAAATATATTTGTCTCTAAATACATTTCTTACAACCCCAAGTAGAAAATCCATTTTACTTGTGTGACATAAAACAATTTCTACATATTGAAAATTTTCATTCATTCAAAACATAAACCGAAGACATTGGAATAGTATTTAATTTGAACATTCAAATTAAAATTTTGGAATTTCATTTAAGATTAATATTTATTTTTGAATCAATATAGTATAATAGAATCAATGATTTAAGAGTGGAAATGATATTGAGTATATTAATGTATAGAGGTTTCCTTCACTTTGTGTACTAAGAAAACATAAAACGTAGATATTATAAGGATGTTGATCATGTGTTAAGTAAAATAAAGAAACTAATATTGAGAGGCACAATATCCACGACTACAAACTTATAGAGAATTTTATTTTTAAATGTAGAAATTATGTAAATAACCCATAAAACAAATGAATGATATAGTTCCATGGTTAAGCTTCACATTTCTTGTGTTAGATCCACAAAACCATCTCTCAAATTTATGTGATACTCAAGACTACCTACACCCATCTTTCAATTCAAATTAATGCTACCGAGTAATTGGGGTTTCTTTTCCATCGAATCATTTTCTTATTTTTTGAATTTTTGTTAGTGTGTTTTTCTAGTTATTATCCAAGTGATTTTACAAATAGTCATTATTTTAATGACATTTTTCCTTATATATATTTTTTATTAGATTAGGTAAAAAAATAGATTTTGAAGGGATTTGGAACCCAAATGCAACTGAAAGATAAGAAAAAAATACCACAAGGAGAAGAAACAAATGAACAAGGTCAAACGATATCACAGAGAAACAAATAGAAAACCATAAAAACCAGAAAACAGAGAGATACTAGGAGAGGAAAGGGATTTGCAAAGTAGGATGATCAAAATAACTTGACTAGAAAACTCATTGAGCCTCCCAAACCTAGGTATTTCATTTTGAGATAAAGGAATTCTTAAAAGAGAGAGAGAAGGAGAGAATATTTATATTTTCTTAAAAATACTTTACACCATCCCTTTTTCTCAAGAGTTATATATTTCCTCATATATTTTTGGTAATAAGGACAATGCAAGGAAAAATAATCTAACACATAAATATTATAAGTATTTTTAGATAAAGATAAAACTACGTAATGACTAATGGAGCACAAAAGTAATGAATACCACGAAAATTTTTAATTTTCACATCTGATGGAGCCGATTGTTTCCGTTGGAGCATGATCGAAGTGATCATCCGGTGTTTCTCACTAGAGTGAACAAGGTCCCGTGGGAATAAGTGGAGTGGAATGGAAGGATGTCGGGACCTTTTCTCATGAAGGAGAAGTTTAAGGATGTGGAGTGATCATCAAGTGGAAGGGGTGAAATGTGGAAAATGTGGTGTTTAAAGTTCTTGGAGGTTCAAGGAAAATCATCCCTAGTTTCATTTGAGGAGTTTGAATAAAATTGAGGATGTGATCGCTAGGCTCAAAAATTATTGAGGAGATAAGGTGGGAGGTATAGATTTTAAAATCTCCTTGGAGAAGGTGAATGTGGATCTCTCCTTCGGAACTAGTGTGGATTTTGTTGATGGATTGAAAGTGTTATTTGTTGTAAATTCATGTGGTGGTTCTCTAGAAGAAAATTTTTGGATTGGATTTTCTTGTTTTGGGGAAAGGAAGGGAAAAGGTAAGATTTTGTTTGAATGGTTTATTTCAAGTTATTTTTCCTTGATGGAATCCTTGAAAAAGGTTTATAAAGGACCCTAGTTTTGAATCAGCTTGTAATTGGTCTTTGGATTTTAATGATGTCTAAAATCGAGCTCTGCTATGGTTGAGTTTTCAAAATTTTCCTTTGGAATTCTGGGATACCTTAAAATTGATTGTGAATTATAGATCATTTTCCCTAAATCCTTCTCTCTCTTCTGGAAGAACTCCTCAGACTTGTGTTTGCGTAAAGACAAGTGTGGACTTGTCTTCCTCTCTCCCTAGCGTTTTTAGTTTGAAATCAGCTAGAGGTGCCTTGTCACAAACTATTGTGGGTCTTAATGTGAAGTTTTTCTATTGCGGGAAATTGGGTCATATGAGGAAAGACTTCCCGAGAAAAATTCAAGAAGATAATTGGTAATGCCCCTCCTCAAGTTGAGGATTTTTGGTTAGTTCTAGATTCTCTTTGTGGAAATCCCACTTCACGGGTCTTTCCTAAGGAAGTTGATCATCCTAGTTTTCCATTTTCACTCTTTGTATCTCACGTCCCTCGAAGGAATTTTATTCTTGCTCTCTTTTGAAGGAAACAAAATAACTCATGACAATGCGAACTATTTTCCTTGATGAAGGAAGCTATTGAGCAAGGGAAGGCCTCTTTGTTGGAAGCTCTTAATGGGTGGATTTCTAATAAAAATGGTATCAATTTGAGTAGTAGGGGATTTAGGAATATTTAGAGGATGGGGAGATTATCCGGATGGATTAGCTTCAAATGTGGTCTCCTTTAAGATAGATTTTGGTTAGGAAGGATTAAAGATTACTAATCGTGGTTCTATAGGAAAAAGAGGTAAGAAATAAAAGTAGGAATTAACTCAAAAGGAATTAGACTCGGGATAATAGAGCATTCTGAAGTCTAATAAATATGACTTTGGGAAGGTGAAATTCCTTCCCTATATCGCCAATGAAGATATTTTTGGAATGTTAGGTGTATGAATATCATTAAAACAACACTTTCTTAAGTGTTATCTTTTTCCTCGAAGCTTGTGTGGTTTTTGTTGCAAGAAATGAAAAATGTTCATTGATGAAGTAGATAGTGTGTGATAGTGTGTGGGGTAGGTATTATAAATGTTGGAATGGTGTTTTCTCGGCTCTAATGGTGCCTCTGAGGCCTATGGGTATATTGTGGAAGGAAAATCAAGTTAGTGTGGATTTGTTTTCTAGAATTATAATTGGAAACTTGTTTATGTTAGTACTAGATGCATTGAATTAGTTTTTATATTCTTAATATGTATGATCTCCCAATAGTGTCATTAGCTAAGAGGGATTTTTGGTTGGATCTTTCTAGATCCTTAAATTCTTTGGAGGATCGTTTCTCATCTTGGGAGGATATTTCAATGCTATTGCCTCATATAGGGATAAGAGGGGGTATCGTAGTAATTTGCAATCTAATTAAATTTGTGTTCCTTTATTAGAGATAGTTCCTTCTTGAATTAGAACCTAAGAAGGGTTGGTTCACTTGGAGACATAAAAGAAGAGGTTTCATTAATATAAGCTGAAAGGTTGGATAGATTCCTTTTGGTCCAAAGCTCTCTCGAGATATAGTTCTTGAAATTTTTGTGTTTGCCTAGTCTAGGTCTTATGATTTTCCTATGTGTCCCTAGTGGTAAAAAAGATGAAGCCCCTCACAAATCCCCTTTCAAGTTTGAATTAATTTCTCTCAATGGTGCCTCTTATGAAGAAAAGATAAATGAGTCGTGGAATTTGTATCAAATAAAAGTCTCAAAGATGTTTTTGCTAGTGTAAACATTAAGAGAGTAAAAGGGATTTTCTAGATTAGAATTGTGCACTAAACTTTAAAACCATTTTTCAAAAAAAATATTGTGTGGAATGGAATTGAAAGCTCTTAATCGAGAGTTTTTAACTCTAGCATGGGGAAGGCTAAGTTTTCTTTAGAGAAGTCACTTTTAGTAGATTTGGGAGAGTATTTCTCAGGGAAGAATTTTATTGGAAGTAAAAATGAGGAAACTTTGGCTCAAGTATGGGGATAGAAATACAAAAATTTTCATGCCTTAGTTAAATCAAAGATAAATTTGAATTTTATTTTAGAAATTAAGAATGGAGATGGTGTCATTCTTTTTTAGATCGAAGGATATTGTAGAGGAAGGTATTTGTTTTTCTCTTCCCTGATGTGGGGAGATGTTTCCTCCTTTGATGATGTTTATTATTCTCTTCTAGAATGTATTCTTATGCTCATTAATGAGGATAAAATTTTACCCTTCTCAAACATTTCATTTTTGCAAAGATTGAGCGTGATTTTCTCTATAAAAAAACAAAAGGTCCAGACCTTATGGTTTTCAAGATGACTTATGTCAGCATTTTTGGATTATATTTGGGTATGATGTTAATATGGTGGTGGAATATTCATGGAGATCTCATTATGTGCTTATAATGTTGAATTTTACCTTTATTAGTCTCTCTTCCCAAGTAGAATCAACCTTTTCCTTTGCTTGATTTTAGACCAGTTTCATTTACAATTATTATTATAAAATCATCTCCAATTCCATTTCTTTAAGGATTAAAGTTTGTTAGATCCGCTCATCTCTAGAGAAAGTATGTTTTATGCCCAATAGGTCTATTTTGAAGGCATCATCTTGTCTTGTGACCTAACTCACTCCCTCTCTTTGAATAATGTACCGGGTATGATGTTGAAGATGGACATTAGAAAGGTTTCCATGATAAGATTAATTAGAGGTTTCTCATTAGAGTTATCATGAAATAAAATTTCTCCACACACTTTTGTAACTAGATTTTTAGTTGTATTTATGGTCCTTCATTTTCATTTTTGATTAATGGGAATGCTGAATTTTTTGAAAGTAACCGGGGTATTCAAGAAGGGTGATACTCTATCTTCCTTCCTTTATATTTTGGTTACTGGAATTTCTTAGTAGATCCATCAAGAAAAAAGTGGTGCAAAAGGAAATTTGTTGAGTTTAAAATCACTTTGAAGGGGTTAATCCTTTCTCCCACCAATATTTCATGGATGATACATTTATTTTTAGCAAAGCAAGTGTTTGTGAAGAAAGGAATTGAAATGAACTTTGGATGCTTATTTGTTGCTAGATGATCAAGAGGTTAGCTTTCTTAAATCTTTTATCTTCTTCTTCAATGTTTCCCCTCAATGTGAGGATCATATTCTAAATATTTTTGGGTTAAAGATGATTATTCTTCTTGTTAAGTATCTTTGTGTCCCATTGTTTAGTGGGTGCAGTAGAGATTCTATGTTGAAGGATCATTCTTTTTCTATTGTTTCTACATTAAATTATTTGAAAGGAGATGGATCTCTCTAGGATGGGTGATTGATTCTCATCAAGCCAATTCTCTATGCCTCTCCTTTGTATATGATATTAATTTTGAATATCCCTAGAGGTATCTTGGATAATTTGAAAGGAATCAAGAGGAATTTTATTTGGCAAGTTCATTTTGCTGAAAAAAAAATCCTTTGATTAGTTGGGAGACTCTCTCGAAATCCAAATCTCTTAGAGGAGTTGGTATCTTTAATATTGGTCTTCTAAAACTTGGATCTTGGGGCTAAGTTAGTATGGAATATTATTTCCAAACCCAACAGGTATATTAGTCAGGTGGTGGAAAATAAATATTTGGGAGCCCCTCTCCCTTATTCCATCCTCCATATAGATAATCCTCCTAGGGGCTCTCACATTTGGAATTTCATGGTTGAATGTAGATCATTGTTTTTAAATAATGCTACATGGAAGATTGGTAATGGTGAAAGAGTGTTGTTTTGGGATGATCCTTGGAATGGATTATCTGTTCTTGGGGATAATCCTAAGTTCGAGGAGATAAAAATAAAATGTTTAGCATAGGATGGGGACCTTTTGTTCCTAATTATGGTTTGGGTAAAGACCACCTTCCTTAGTGCTTCAATGGAAAAGTTGGAATTAGTTTTGAGAAGAAGGAAGAATATATAGATCATATTTTGCTTCATTTCCCCTTTATAGTGAAATTATCGAATTAGTTGTGTGCTAAACTCAATCTTCCTTGGGTGCAACCAAATTTCGCTAATCGATTCTATTTTGGCTTGGCATCAAAAATTTGCATCTAGTGCTTTCTCCTAAATTTTGATTTTTATTTTAGTGCTTCTTTTGTGGCATCTTTGGGAAAAATAATAAAAGGTTTTTAGGGCTCAGAGTGATTAAGTAGATCAAGTCTATTTCAAGTGTGAATGGGCTATCTCCAAAGAGGTTTCTTCAAATTGGAGCCACTTTAGTCCTTTTCTATTCATGACAGGGAGATTAAAAAAATTGGCCTAGGATTGTTAAACCAAAGATTGAGATTTTAAATCTTCTCTTCCCTCTTTTTTGGTTTGGAATAACATTAAGTGGTCCCCCTCTTCCTCTGGATTTTCGAACTCAAATTTAATGGGGTAGCTGAGGGTAATCCACGGGGCTTTTGGAGTAAGTGCCTAATTCGTAATGTATTGGGCTAAGTGGTTAGGGTTTCTTCATATAAGCTCAAGGAAGGAACTTGCAATTTAGTTAAGTTACAAGCTCTTAACAAAGGTTTGGACCTGGCCATTTCTCTTAGCATTGATTATCTAGACATTGAAGGTGATTCTATGTTAATTATTAACGCCATCATTAATAGGAGGGCCTTGTCTTGGAAGCTTGATTTGGGTATTCAAAAAGTTTTATGACAATTATCAAAATTAAATTCCTAAGTATAAAGCACATGTATAGAGAGGGTAATCAATGCGCTCATTGGTTTTTCAATAAAGGATCGATCAAACACAATTGTTAAAATTGGCCTTTAAATCCAATGATTGGGAAGGATTTGATATGATTATTTTGAGGGAAGTGTTTTGAAAGGGATTCACGCTGAAAGTTCCCTCACTCATGTGGCATGTTGTGAGTCTTCTTAAGGTGGATGTTGGCCGTTTTTTTCATAGTTCTACTCTCGAGTTTTGATGGATCCTCCTAGATCCTCATGTCTTGTGTTTCACGGGACATGAGGGAGATGGATTTGAGGAAAGGAATTTTTATAATTGGTTGAATACAATCTTTAATATCTCTACGCGGAGGATTTATAGGCCACTATTTCTGTTTTGGGAGAATATTTTCTAAAGGTGGAAGGTTGGTAATGGGTTAATAGTGGTGTAGTCTCTATCTTTGTCGAGAACCTTCTTGTTCTTTACCCTTCGAAGGTGGATGCTATTAATTTAGCTCTGCATTAGATCCATCCCTCCTTCGTGGGAATTTGGCCTCTGAAGTGTTGAATTTCATTGTGTTGTTACGGGTGGTGGGTGATGGCGATCAAGGTTCTTTCATTGTGAATGCTTTGGCATCTTCAAGGATTTTGAGAAGAGGTTTGGGGTTTTGATGGATTATTTTGATAAATTGGTGGCCTTTTCTTAGGATAGAAACATGGGCCATGCTCGATTAACCTCCCAAATTTGAAAGCCCTCAACCTTCCTTTGGAACATGTTCCCACTTGATGGTCAATGCTAAAGGACTCTACCGATGGAACATATGAGTATCTCTAGAGTGGCTAGGTGAATGCTAATATGGTTGATGCAGATTCCGACATGGAGGTTAATGAAGGTCAATTATTTCTTGTTGATATTTTTTCTATTTCAGATTGATACAGGAGGTGTAATTGCTATAGGTCTAAATAGTAGTATATAAAATAAAATTCCAATTTTTGCTAGTATCCCAAATTGACATAGATAATGTATTACATGGTTTTCCATGAATATCTAAGGTTTGGCCTATGTTTATGTAAATAGGGAACGGGTCCCTTCAACTTGCCTTATCAATTAAAAAAGAAAAACTATGTAAATATAATTTACAACTTACTAACAAAAATATTACAAAAATTAATAATTTAAATCAACAATTGAATTTAAGTTTTTTTAAAAATTATTGGCAAATTATTTTTGGAAGGGACTATAGTCTCATACAAAAAGGCTCAAAAGCAAGATATTACAATGAAACATCCCAAAAAGTGATCAAGATTAGATAAGACAAGAAAGAGCACAACAAACATGACTAAATAATTGCCGAGAGAAAAGTACCAAAACAACTATAGAACTGCCATATAGCTTAACGACTAAACAACTAGTCCACAATAAAACAACTGCACATCCAAGCTAGGTGGGAGAAACAATATTCTTTCCATTGTATTTTTTTTTGTTCATCGTCTTCCACCCATCGAGACCTCCTTGATAGGGAGAATAACCTCGAGAGCAAAATTGTTTTTAATATAAGTAATTACTTAGTTAAAGAAATTAATTAAATATGTAATTAATGAGTCCAATATGGTGAATATTTAGGGAAAAAGATATTACATTTTCTATGAAATCTACCTAGTTAAAAAATGGGGTTTTATGAATTCATTTTTAAATTATTATGATTTTTTTTAATTAGAACCCTTTGAAATATATTTAGAATTTGTCTTGCTTTTTTTTGTTTATTGTTCAATACAAATTTAGAAATCATTGAGAATATTATAACGTTACTAACTTAGCCATACCCATTCCACAACCATACCATAATTTTCACCCACACCAAATAAAAACTTTATTTCCAAACATATATTAGATTTTATAGTTTATTAATTTTGGAGAGTTGAGGATGGCCAAAGATCAAATCCTAACATATTACAACTTAAACACTAGAGCAAATAGGATGGAAATGAACCTTATTCTTTTCGTAAGATATGATTGATACCCATCAAGATGTGAAGGTCATAGGGTACACATGATTTATATTGGTCTCAAATAGGCCGAAATGGCACTCTTCCTCATCTCCCCTTCAAATTTTTATTTAAAAGGGAAAATATAATTGTCTCAATGTTCTAACCAGGCCTCTTTGGAGTTCCTGCATTCGACAAAATTTTGTTATTGTCATTCTATGATATTAATAAAATTCAATATAAAATTATAAAATTCAATAATTATATTGTTAGGAAAAAATTAATTAGTATTCACATGGATGAATAAATATGTAGTAATAAGAAAGATAAAATGAATAAGATTTATTATAGAACTCACTTAGATAAACTGAGAGAGAAAAGATAAAGATGAGAGAAAAGAGAATATTTTTAAAAGTAAGGGATGATTTTAGTTTATAGAATCAATTTTTTATATAACCATTCTCAAATCAATGAATGAGATCATCCCAATTGAATTGAATCCTGGTTTTATTTTTCTTTGAATTTTCTAGTGATTTTATTGTGCAATCTTATATGTCAAATTTTAACACTGATATTAGAGAAATGTTTGGCCTTTTGCATAATAGACATTCATTGTTATTATTGGAAAGTAATCACAACTACCATATTAAATTGTTTTCTTATAGAGGAATAAATATTTATTCCCCAGCATGGTCTCATTCTTCCATTTAATATACATGACTTACATTTTGAGTTGTTTTCTTTTACCACACCACTACCCTCTCTTTCATTAAAATCTATGCATGGAGTGTTGTCAACTTGGAGGTATGGTCCAACATGTTCTATGTATGGCTCGGTGAATATTTTTATCTGATATATAATTTTATTATTGATTGATTTTGTACGTGTATTTTTAAGTTTGGAGGTAGATAATTGGTTTCATATAAAAATAGAAGATGAATTTTTTTTTGTGGTGTGTCTTTGTAATAGAAGAAAAAAAAACAACTCTTTTTTATTGTTTTTGTGGATGTAAGCAGTTACTTTTGTTTAGAAAAAATATGGATTGTCATTTTATGAATGTAAAAATAAGTCTCCATATATGATTGCGAACTATTTAATGTCCTCATATGATTTGTGCATTATTTCTTAATTCGTTTTTCCAAAGAAAAAAATTGGAATGACAAAAGTTGAAGCTCTATTTTTTGAAGAAAGAAAAGAGTACTATTCTCTTCTTTCTCCTTAAAAAACTATCGTAGTTTGAGACATTATCATATTAGGTTATCAAGATATAACATTTTATGAAAAATTATTCAAGGATCGAAGGTATCAACATGTTTGAAACAAAGAATGTTTCCGTTCTTGGAATAGAGTTGCTTCATCCTTTCATCCTCTTGAGAAACAAATAAGGGTTAGGGCAGGAGGAATACCTGCATTGAATCGTTGGGAGGGTGTGCATACCGTAGAGAGAGATCGGATCGATCACGAAGAACTCCTTTTTTCCGGGAAGGACTACTTAAATAAGAATACAAGACCACCAGATTCTAATTAGACAATAAATGAGGAACTGCTTAGGCCCAAGAAATATTGGACTTCCTTTGAAGGTGGTTAGTTCCCCAACTAATACGAATTAACACAAATTCTAACAAAGAAGTTATTGCAAAATTACAATTTAATTACCTTGTTAAAACAATAGAGAAAAGGCTGGTCTTGGTTTTGAATCACGGTGATCGATGTTGGTCAACGCATCACCGATTCTGGTTTCGATAACCGATATCGATAGAAGGCGGTGATTTAGGGGCTTTTAGTGAAGGTTGGCTATAAGGTGGCTATGGTGTTTATAAAGGCTGATAAATGATTGGGGATAGGTAATGGGGTGATGAGAAGACTTAGAGAGTATGGGGGCTGTTCTTGGGGACAATGTAAGTGTAGAGGAATGTGAGTTAGATGTAGGATGTTACCGGGTAGTGGATATAGGAGTAGACTTATAATTCTACGTGTGATTCGAAGTGTAAGAAATGTTATTACAAGAACGTATCAAACACTACTTACTAGTTTCTGATGAAGATACGAGTCTAAATCTTGTGTGATAACGAAGCGCAGGGCTCGGGTAGGATGATCGGACAATCAAAGATGAGCTATCTTCTCTCCCAATGCTTGGATGAGTGTCACCGGCTCTCGAAGTTACTTAGTTGCGAGTCTTGGGCTTGATGTCCTCCTTTGTAAACTCCTTTCTTTCCTTCACTTGTCTCTGCTCGGCCAAGTGAATTCTCGATCTTTCAATGAATTCCAGATCCTTTGTTTTTGGTTGGGGGAGGTCATTTACGGTGGAAGGCTGATGGCGGTTACGTAACCGATGGCGGTCGGCCGAGGGAACCGATGTCGGTTAAGTCAAAGTGGGCTATTTTTAGTAAAATAGCCAACTTTCCCTCCTTTTCTCCCGAGGGATTAGTTGTGGGCTTGGTCAAGTCATTATGAGGTTGGTTTTGGTGCGGGTGAGGAGTAATTAGTCATGGGTGTGGATGTAGACCAAGTTATAGGTCTTTATTAGGTTAGTTTAGGGTTAGGACTAGGTCATGATGAGGTGGCGAAATGAGGTGGTAGGTTTGGAGATGTGGATTTATTAATTATAAGGTAATTAATAAATAATTGTGCAAGGTTTAGGTGGTGAGACTAGGTTACGAAATGAGACGCGGGGCACTGCAGGGTGTCGTAAGACAAAAATTTGGTGTCTACATTAGCCCCTTATTGTTGTGTAGCTTGTCTTGTAAAGTCGCACCGACAATAAGAAGTGGTTACTCTGTTAAAGGGTATAGGCAATCCCCCTCAATTCTATCATAGATTGAGGTAACGTGAAATCAAGGATAGGGTTGATAAAGGGTAAATGGTGTTGAGATGATGGTAAGATGGTGGGGTAAGTTCAAGGAAGCTGAGGCCTTGCGGTGAAATGCGTAGTGCGACCAGGGTACATGATTTGAAGAGCAAACAAGCAATTCATAGGCAAAGGTTGATAGTTTATCCAAACAAGGGTGATATAATCCTGGTATCAAGGCATAGGAAGTAGCTCCGAGGATATAACCGGTAAGGTACAAAGAATGTTTAGGCATGTTTGGCGGTACCAAATGGTTGGTTTGGTTGAGATAAACATCACGATCTCGGTCTAGGAAAAGTTGGGTTGGTGATCAAGTCAAGTACCCTAATCATGCTAAAACACGAACAAGTGAGCTCGATTGAACAAAAAGCTACATAATGGGTGGATAAAATTGTAAGTTGCGGGTTTTGGGTGAGGTATTTTAATGCGGCCTTAGGTCGAACCGATTGATTAGTGAGGGCCATGAGTCGGGCACTGATTGGTTGAATTCTGACCTTGGGTGAAGCTTGATTGGTTGGTTGCGACCATGGGGTCGGGCCGAATAGTTGGTTGCGGCCTTGGGTCGGTCCAAATGGTGGTGGCGACCTTAGGTGGGCTTTGATTGGTTGGTTGCGGCCTTGGGTCGAGCCAAATAGTAGGTTGTGGCCTGGGTCGGGCCAAATGGTTGGTGGTGGCCTTCGGGTCGAGCCAAATGGTTGGTTGCAGCCTTAGGTCGGGCCTGATTGGTTGAATTACTGGCCTTGGGTCGAAGGCGATTGATTAGGAGGGCCTTGGTCGGGCGATTGGTTAGGTGCGGCCGTAGGTTGGGCGAATTGGTTGGTCATGCGGCCTTGGGTCGGGCTGATTGGGTGGTTACGGCTTTGGGTTGGGTCCGATTGGTTGGTTGTGGCCTTGGGTCGGGCCTAATTAGTTAATTCTGGCCTTGGAGTCGGCCTGATTGGTTGGTTGTGGCCTTGGGTCGGGCTTGATTGGTTGGGTGTGGCCGTGAATTGGGTCAATGAAGTCAAAAAGGCTATTTAGCAAAGGAGGGTATAGGCGATGTGGTGAGAAAGGGCAATTGGTGAATAAGGGCGAGAAATTGTGGTGAAATAGTTATGTAAACCGATATTAGTTAAATATGATCGATATCGGTTAGATGATCGATACAGTGTTTTAGGGCACAATATAATGATATCGGTTATAGGTAAAAACCTATAAAAAAAGAAAAATATGGTTTGTCATTGTCACATTATCAATTTGATAACCAATACAAACTTATCCGGGTTTAAAATTGATTTTGTTGAGTTTCAGATTTGAGTTGGTAGTAGTTGAGTGGAGGAGTGAGTGATTGGTAGACCCCAGCGAGTAGGAGGTAGAATTTGATTGGTGGAGGACCCAGCTGAGGAGATTTGGAGCCATGGCACAGCCAGGAGGAGCAGGAGGTGTTGGACCAAATTTGGACCACCACCACCTATCCCACCACGACGACGTGTAGTCATACCGGTAGGCTCTAAACCTCTAATTATGTGAATTTAATGATTGTAAGCGAGATGTGGGTTTTGGGTAGGAATCCAAATTTTGAATAAAATAATGAATAAATTGAAGTAATTTGTAAAATGGAGTGGGTAGGTAGGTTAGTTAGGTTAAAACGGTAGGGTGGGTAGGGTTGTAGGGTTTTCCAGTGGGTAAAAGGGTAGAAATAGGCAAAAAGATGTTTTGGGGGGCGCATCGAGTTCGGCTCACGGACGGGCAAAGTGGCCGATGTCGGTCACTAGGCGACCGACATCGGTCACCAAATATTTTGCACAAATTGGATTTTTGGTAGACCGGCATCGGTCGTATGTCGACCGGCGCCGGTGCATAGGATGTGCTGGGGAGGGGACCGGTGGCGGTCAAGGGTGACCGGTACCGGTCATTAGTTAGGTTTGTTTTGTTTTGTTTTGTTGTTGTTTGTGTTTTGTGTTTTGTTTGTTGTTGTATGTTGTGTGTTTTTGTTTGTTGTTTTGTTGTTTTTGTTTTGTTTGTTGTTTGTTGTGTGTTTTTGTTTGTTTTTTTTGTTTGTTGTTTTGTTTTTTGTTTGTTGTTTGGGGGTGAAGAGGGAGGGGGTAGAGTTGATAGGAAAGGTGATTGGGGGGGGGGGGAGAATGGGGTGGTTGTGTGGTTGGTTCGGTTAGGATAGATTAGGTGTTGGGTATGAATTAGGAGGTGTTAAATTGGTAGGGGTATAGTTAGATGGCGAGAGTAGATCGGGGTGGTTGGTAGGGTGTGAGATAAGGAAAGGGGATATCGTAGATGTTTAGGGTAAGATAGGTGGGTGTAGATGTGTGTTATAGAGTCGGGTTGTGGTTGGGTGGGTAAGGGGGTATAGAGGGTTAAGGTAGTTGTTTTTGTAAAGGGTAGGTCTAATGAAGTGGGTTGTTTTGCGGGCATGCCAACGGCTTATGATGCGGGATCGGATGCCCCCTTTATTGAGGCGGATGCGGCCACATGTGTCCACAGCGCATTGGGCCATTATGCGAGAGGTGGGACTCGGTGGAGTCCAGCGGTATAGGGCTATGGATAGGGACCACAACCTGATGGTTGCCCTCATCGAGAGATGGGATCCGAGGCAACCAATGTCTTCCATCTCCCTACTGGAGAGATGACGATTACCCTAGAGGATGTGTATCGCATCCACGAGGCACTGCCAATCGTAGGGAAGGCGTGATTCCGTAGTAGATGCGGGAGGCGACTAGCATGACAACATCCTACATGTATTTTGGGATGCGGCCGCATTATTGACCTATCACGGCGTGAGTATTTCCTATGGCGATATGTATCGCACACACCGAGCAGGGAGACACGCTTGCTTGTGTTGATGATGATAGGTATCACATGCTTCGCCCTCCCGGACTCGGAGAGGGAGGCTGCTTCCTACTGGATTTGTGAGAGTGTTGCACGAGATGGTGGAGGAGCATACATGCTATGCACAGGCACCTAGAGTATATCCGCAGTGCTGACTACACAGAAGATTGTGGGGTTATCACAGGATGAGGCGATTTGGGATTTTCTCGAAATTTTTGTTACATTCACTGGGAATACGAGAACATTATTTGTATACAACCAGTAGGGTTGCCCAGCAAACGAGGCTTTGAGATTTCCTATAGATATGGATTTCGAGAGGTGGTTGGGGGTCGTGGGCCAGCCATGAGCGGTGCTCGCCGCGAGGATGGGATGTGGCCTACTACCATCATATGCTTTAGAGGGCTTGACCGCAGTGGACATTGTATGGAGAGCCCTGCAGAGGCCATCGCCCCAAGGAGGAGCCCGAGCACAAATGCACTTGGATCTAGTATACTTTCTGTGATAGGTTTGGACAGAGGCACGGAGAGCATGAGCGGATACCCCAGAGAGAATGCACGGCGGCAGTTGGGGCTACGACAGGATGAACCACCTCCCTTCCCATAGTACTGGAGGGATGATGTAGAGGCCCCACTACCTGCACCGTAGCCCGTTGACCTAGATTGGGTAGCGAGAGAGCCGGTGGATGATACAAAGTGGGACGACACTAGGTACATAGGTTCATTTTGGTGTGGTGGGCGTGGGAGAGACGCTTGTAGCTAGGAAACACACCGCTTACGGCCCAGCATTTGCATTGTTATAGCAGAGAGGGACCGGCTCTTAGGACAAGTGTAGTTTGTTACACGGGCACTTTGCTGTGCGTAGAAATAGGCACGAGATTAGGGTACTACAGTGGGGTAGTTAGCACACAGAGCAAAGCGCAGTGCGAGCAGTACAGCCATAGAGTACCACCACAGGCACCGGCACAGCCACAGGCACCACCACAGCACCGCCCCAGCTGTAGGCATAGAAGTACGGAGCAGGGGTGTGCTTGGCGGATGACGAGGGGCCACTATTATTAGGAGTTGGGGACCAGCCCCAGCAGCCATGGTGGCACGGGCCCACTATGGAGGTGAGAGGAGGCCCGGTATTATCAGGATGTCCTTGATGGTACCGGGGTTGACTATCAGCCATATGCGGTGCACAGAGCCGAGACCTCTCGAGCCAGAGATCCCGGGGGTGCAGCCACATGGCGATGGGTCGGTGACGAGGAGGAGGCGATAGCGGCATAGGACCAACAGGAGAGGAGGCTGAGGTGGTGAGGAGAGTTGAGAAATCCTTGGAGCGAGAGATGGGTTTTTGTTTGGATATTGGATATAGGCACCGGTCTACGTGAACCGGTTATGTATATAGAGGCTGCGTGCCTATATATGATTTATTTATTCATTCTTGTTGTATATACCGGCCTGCAAGTGAGTATAGGCTGTATAGTTGATAATGGCACCAAAAAGTGAGTATATTTTGACATGAGAGACCGGCCTGCGAGCCGAGTGAGATTTTTTGCATGATAGCACTGCGTGCCGGCTTTGTATTATTTGGAGATCACAGAGCCCCCATGCGAGAGTACGTTGTATATTTAAACATTGATATATATAGAGATGATGATTTTGATCCACATGGTGTGTATAAAATGTTTTATGTGTTTTGTCGATGGTTTTTGAAATTTAATGTGTATAGATGATGAGTTTGATCCAAATGGTGTATATATTGATGGGTTTGATGTAGATATTGAAATGTCATACGTATTTTGTTGATGGTTGTTTTATTGTAGATAGATGATGTTGATGAAATTGTGATGAGATATTGATGTGATTTTGATGACAAATATTGATAATGGTGTAGTTATGCAGGAAAAAGAGGCAGGTGCCACAAAAATTTGTAAAAAATAAAGAAAAGGCCCAGGTTTAAGCAAAAGGAGACATGTGACGATATCGGTTATCTAGCAAGCGTCGGTAGATCAAGGACCGATATCAGTTAGGTAACCAATGCCGATTATTACAAAAAAGCTTTTCTAAAAATAGAAAAGCTTTGTGTGGCAACTTAAGTTCTTATTTTTAGAGTCATGCAACAAGTTAAATACGTGAATGCAACGTTGTTTGACGACTGATATAGGTAATTACATGAGAGAATTGAGTGATAAGGAGGAAAGAGATAGGTAAAGTGAGTGTGGGCTGAGATTAAGAAGGCAGAAAGGCAAGTTATATTTGAAGAGGGTGGTGAACATGGCTGAACGAGGAGAAGCATCCAGCAGGCAGAGACGAGAGGGAAGACAGGTTCCACCCCAAGCTGCTGCATCCCAAGAGGTAAACTGTTTGGTTGTAATTTAATTCTTGCATGTGTTATGAATAGGATGAGAGAAGGTAAGTGGATAGAGATGAGAAAGAAAAGGTGATAGGCAAGGGTTTGGGATGGGGTGAGTGTGATGGGGTAGGTAAGCAGGGGTTTCACGTATGTTTGTAGGTACAGAGAGGAGTAAACGAGCAAATAATTATCGTAGGTGGTGGTTTTAAGCAGGTTGTATAGGATTGACAGTGACCGATATCGTTTAGAGATAACCGGTATCGGTTAGGTACTCAGTATCGATCATTTAAAAACACTGCCAGTTCTTATATGAAATTCCATAATGAGAAACAACACTTAGAGATTTGATTTATTGAATGGTTGTGTGTTGTTTTGATGTATGCGCAGAGGCAGCGGGCTAAGGATGAATGATAGTGTGCAGCTTTGTTGTCACGAATCGAGTGGATGTAACACCACCTGAATGGGCATTGATAAAGCTGTGTGGGGTTAAGTGGAATCTGCTATTATTCACGAATCACACACAATCATGCTATGTCATGCGGCGTTGATTGAGAGATGGAATCCGAAAAAGAATACCTCTATCCGCCAGCGGGGAGATGTGGCAGTGGCGTTGGAAGATGTGTTTAGGATCTTGAGGCTCCCAATTACAGGAAGACCGGTGTATCGGGCGGGTTTTTGAGTGCTTTGCGTGGGGAGCAATAACGATAGTATTTGGTCCAGCTACACGAGATTTGACACGAGCGAGTTTGACATTCACTTTATGGTATAATGTATACCGCACACCCGAGGTAACAAGGTTGGCAGTAGTATTAATGATAGCGGTGGGGTATTATGCATTACCGAGGGTGGATGGGGAATATTTCCATAAGCATTGATGTGTATTATTTGGGAAATGATAGAAAGGAGCGTGACTTTCGCATGGGCACCGTATATCGGCGAAGCTATATAGGGGTTTATGGGCTGCAGTGAAATCACAGACGGAAGCTGGATTATTCGTACTTATTACATTGTTGGGCCTATGAGCACATTGTTTTTGTGCTGGACGATAGGCCGACCCATCCGATCGGGAGAGGCAGGAGTGCAGAGGTTGGGATTCGAGACGATGGTTCCAAACGAGAATAATAGGAAAGATCCCAGTGCCGTGTGAGATGACATCGAGTATTATAGGTAGGTGTGGGAGATGGTGACAATTACGGATATCCATTGGAGGCCTTACGGGAACTATATGGTGATAGAGAACATAGTTGAGGAGTTGAGGGGTGTAGAGTGATTGAGGTGGATCGCGGGGCACAGGCCAGGTGAGTACGAGAGGATTCCTCTAGATCGCATGCGGTGACAATTTGGATTTGTTCAGGATATACCCATGGCTTATAGACCATACATGAGGATTGATGCCAAGGCATCATTCTCACCTCCCCGGCTGACACCTCCAGAAGGACCAGAAGAGATAGTAGCCGATCGCAGGGTAATGGATGCAGGAGCGACAGAGGCTTATAGATTATGGTGGGTAGCAGAGCTGCGAGGTTCATGTGAGAGGGCCGATCATCCTGACATAGCTGTGATTACAGTGGAGAGAGATCATCTGCAGGGTTTAGTTCATCAGCTCAAACATGGGTGAATGAGACAACGGGATTGTTAGCGGTTGCAGAGTCATGAGTGGAGAGACTAGAGGTGAGATTCGCCACGCGAGAGGGCGTATTCATATGTTACAGGAGAGGTTAGTAGATCGGTGGGAGGAACCAATAGCAGTGGCACCTTTGAGGATGGAGAGGCTAGGCGAGCGGCGTCGATGATCACAATCATCACCTGGTTCGGGATGAGGTGCAAGGGTCTAAGTGAATTTCATAGAGGTATAAGAATAAATAAGGATGTCGACCTGCGCATCGATGATAGAGAAGATGTATGTGTTAAACATCTAAATAAAACTTGAATATGTATGTTGATATGAGGTATGATAATAATAAGAATGGTTGTTTTTGAATGTTTTGTTTTGAAAAAGGATAAAGATGAATGTGAGCAAATAGAAATACACAAAAAGATTTATATGTACCACACATGATAGGTTATGGTAGGGGATGGTCGAGCCTAACCTTGGGAGACCCCATGTCTCTAAGTGTTGCCTACATGCCCATTACACAAAGTAAGGAG
>CM031239.1:799568777-799719688 GCA_018340775.1 Taxus wallichiana var. yunnanensis | reverse complement strand
TGACTAAAGAGAACCAAAACCTAAATAGACAAGTCCATGACTCAAAAGTGCTATTGAATAATTGCTTTTTAATTCTCTCTCGGATATGTAGACCGATCACGCAGGGAGTCCATAGAGGATATGCATTTCGTTGTTCTTCGAGCTCTTCACAAAGCTGATCAATGCTGTAGAAGCTTCCCGATAAAGGTGACTTTGTATAGTTTGTCCTTCAAGGGAGTAGTCTATTTATAGTAGCGTATGTGGTTTTGTGTATAGCCATCCTTCTAGGGGAGCAAGTCTATTTATAATAGTAGAAGTAGCTTTGCACATATGGCTGTCCTTCGAGGGAGTAGTCTATGTATAACTTTAGGAGGTCTAGATGTCCATTTTAGCATGAAGCATCTAGTTTTATAGGAAGTTTGACTCAAGAATATCCCATAAGCGTATAATTTAGAACGTGTTATTTTGATACATTTTTAAGTCATGGACTAGGACTAAAAAGGGGAAGGCATCTTTAAGAGGAGGTGGATGACCAAACCATGTGGAGCTTGATTCGAGTTTGAGATGCATGAAACAAAGTGTATGATACGTGGTAAATGAGCTCAAGGACAAGCGTAAGGTAGATAAGAAGTGATATAACACTAAATTCAATAGTAGAATGGTCAAAGATGCAAGGTATGAAGGGGTTCAGCTCAAAGCTTACCATTAAGCGAAATGCTAAATGATAAGTGCTTCTGATCCATAAGTGTGAGTGATAATGTAAGGCCCAATCCAATTTGGAGCAAATTTTCCACTTTTGCTTTTTTCTAGTTTGGTTACATGTTGATTCTCTTTGAGGACAAGATCACCAACCTTAAAATATGCTCATGAAGTCACTATCATAAGCACGCTGATGCTTTTGATAGATTTGAAAGGTGGTCAAGAGCCGTAAGACGACACTGGCATCAAGGAGCTCCAATTGGGCTAACCGCCTCTTGGCGGAAATCATCATTGGTGAGAATATCCTCGGGAAGAGATATTCTTAGGGAG
Source organism: Taxus wallichiana var. yunnanensis (assembly GCA_018340775.1). Taxonomy (NCBI): domain Eukaryota; kingdom Viridiplantae; phylum Streptophyta; class Pinopsida; order Cupressales; family Taxaceae; genus Taxus; species Taxus wallichiana. The sequence continues at coordinate 799,718,680 of CM031239.1, read as the reverse complement.
GGTATTTGTATTTCGAGAGGTAAGACAACCCTCGGTACTCATATACAACCAAAGAAAATGGGGTGGCATTAGTGGAGGTACGAATGCTAGTCCGATAAGCCCAAAGGGAAAAGGGGATGTGCTCAGCCAATTGCTTTCGTCGTAATCGTTAACAACTTTCATGAGGATTTTGGTTAGGGTTTTATTAGAAGATTCAGCTTGACCATTTGCTTCAGTGGATGAGGAAGGTGATGAGAAGTTGGTGATTTGATACCAAAGTTTTCCGCAAAGGTCTTGTAACAACTTATTTTTGAAAGATTTTCCATTATCTCGTTATCGTGCGATGAGGAACGCCAAATGACAGAGCAATGTGATGGTTAATGAATTCGACGATTTTTTATTTTTTGGTTGAAATGAGTGGAATGGCTTCCACCCATTTAGTGTAATATTCGGTTGCTATGATTATCCAATGGTGACGTTGCGAAGACAAGTGGGTTAATCTCACCAATAAGGTCTAAAACCCCATCATGAGAAAGGCCAAAGATCTCGTAACACTCAGTGGATGGGGTTAGGGAGTATGATGAAGGTTGGCATGTTGTTGACACATAACACAACGCTTAACATATTCGTAGCAGGTCGTTATTAAGAGTAAAGCCAATAGTATCCTAGGCGAAGGATCCATTAGGCCAATGGAAAGGCTACTTCAAAATGTCCACCACAAATACCGTCATGGACTTGTTGGATGGTATAGGTGACTCCACGCCGGTCGACATCGAAGGAGGATGCCATCAAAGCCACATTTATAGAGGAGTCCCCCATGACGACATAATGAGAAACACTTTTAAGAAAAGCACATTTTGCAAGTTACTAGTAAGGTTAGGTGTGAGAACAAGTAGGGTCAGTAAGGTAGTCGTGAAATTGGTGATACCTGTATCCCGCTGAATTAGCAGACATTATTTATCATAAAAAACATCCAGAATGAGTAAGATGGGGCAAAGAGTTATTAGACCAATATGAATATGTCGAGTCCGTCATGAGGTAGGAATTTGCAAGGCTAAGAAAGCCATAGTATCCAAAATAATTTTAGTGGAGCGCGGGAATGGTGTGGATAGAATAATGAGTAAATAAGGTAAAAAATGAATCCACGTAATGTTTGTACTTTTGAAGTTCCTCATTTTTACATACTGGTAGATGCCCATAACTTGATTGACTACCAATGAGAGTCGCTAAAAATATTAATAGATTTTACACCCAAGTGTAACACAACCCTGAGACCCAAAACAAGGGCCTCAGTATTCCGTTATATTATTAGTGAAAAGGGGAAATTGAGCCGTAATGAAAGAGGCATAGGCTCGGCACAAGAGGAATGATAACAACTCGGCCCCTCCACCACAATGCTCGGCATTTGGATCCATCAAGAAGAGGGTCATTGGATATGACTCCTCACCGAGTGAAAGAGTGGCGATGAGTTCGGGTCAGTGGGAAATTAAAATTGATAAATTGCTCCCTAGGTAAAGGGGCTTCCATTAGTTGGTCTACTGATAGTTTGTCCTTTTATTGATTTCTAAAGTGTACAAATTCAAGGTCGAGGTTGGCAAGGAGCATAAGCCATCGGGCGATGCGTTGGTTTAGATGTGGTTTGGCGACATATAATGAATGGGTCCTGTGTTGGTGATGACAAAAGTTTTGTGATTCAGAGGTAGTGTCGGAGTTTGGTGGCTATGAATGATAGGGCTAGGCACAACTTTTCTACATGTGTATACCTAGTCTTGTAATCCATGAGAGTATGACTTATGTAATAAATGGATTGTTCTCGATGCTCGGAGTCACGATGTACGAGCATGGCTCCTGAGCATGGCCGGTGGCGTAAAGGTAAAGGTAGAAAGGGTGATCGTCCCGAGGTGGGATAAGCACAGTGGCTGCACAGAGAGATAGGCTTTTAAGAGCCTCAAAGGCTTGGTGGCACTCTTCACTCCATTGAAAGGAAATGTCCTTTTTAAGGAGGTGATGGAAAGGTTGACATCGATCCGAGAGTTGGGAGATGAAATGTCTGAATAGATTGGAGTTTACCTTGCAAACTATGCAATTGTTTGATGTTAGTAGGTGGGGGCATTTCTAGGATAGCTTTGACTTTAGCCGGATCGACCTTGATGCCACACAAAGAGACAATAAAACCAAGGATTTTTCCTGAAAAGGACACCAAAGACACATTTCTTTGGTCAAGAAAACACAATATTCAAATGCAATGATCGAAAATAATTGTTAAAACATCGAGATGTTTAATCGCGATGTTTAGATTTTCCAAGAAGATCATCAACATAATCCTCCAAAAATAGTTTGCATAATGTCATGAAAATATAATTCATAGCTCGGGCCGATAGGTCGCACCAAAGATTCTTAAGGCCAAATGGCATGACACGATAATGTAAGGTTCCCTACGCCTGAGTTATGAAGGTAGTTTTATGTTGATCGGCCGGGGCTACCAAAACTTGATTGTATCCCGAGAAGCCATCCATGAGAGAAAGCATCTCATGGCCCATAGTGAGATCAAAAATTTGATCAATACTTGGGGAGGGGAAGTCATCCTTTGGGCAAGCGAGGTTAAGGTCCCAAAATCTTCGCATATCCGAATTCCCTCCCATTGCTTTAGTAACAGTACGATGTTAGAGATCCATTGAGGATAGTCAATAGGTAAGATGAAAGAAACATAAAGGAGTCGCTGAAGCTCTTCTTTGACCAAGAGGGCAATGCGTGGATGCATTTTCTCGCTTCTATTTAACCTGTTTGGCCTCGGGTTTTAGGGTAATGTTATGGATAGCAATGTCGAGGGATCACCCCTGGCATGTCGGGGTATAGGACCAAGCAAAAGCTTGTCATGGGCACTGTGGAGGAAGGTAGTGAAGGTAGTTTGTTCCGATGTGGTAAGAGATTGTCCGATCTTCACAATGTGAGGATCATCCTCGGTGTGGATGTTGATTTCTATAGTCGACTCATTCAACATGGTTTGAGTGTCGATGGTAAGGCGTGTTGAATATCGTGAGTCATTCGCACCAAGGTATGTGAGGGTGGAGTCGCGTCATCCCGGTACTCAACAACATTAATCGTTCAAGCGAGTCCTCTTCGATCATGTCCTGGATATAGAAGGGGAAGAGAAGATGGGTCTTCATTATCGCGTTGATAAGTGAGAGGACCCAAGAAGATAGCGTTTATGAAAAAAAAGTTAGGAGGATAAATTCAGTGGTCTATCGACTCTGTGGGTGACAATGGCAAAATGGGTGATGATGGTTCTGGAAGGGGTGACTTCATTGTCTCCCCTGGATACAACAGATATGTGGTGTTTTGGTGCAAGGTGTGATTTCATGAATCCAACACCACGACGATCTCTTTGTGTTTACGTTTAGTAATGGGAATGATCGTATGTCGGTCTTGTTCATAAAGACCAAAATCAAGCCCTTCCAAGCGTAGCACGTCAGAAGGTGAGAGAAAATGACAATTAGTTAAATATTGAAAATCATATTGGAAGGAACCACACCGAGGGAGGTTCAGGGTGATGGAGGATGTATCGACACCCCATACGTTAGGTTGGTGCAGCAGAATTGGGTGGTCCGTAGGAGATTACTTCCCACACGATCATGTCAGGTAGGATGCGCATGTAATTGTCCGTACTCGTGGGGTATGGAACGTGCTAACATTATATAGGCGATACTCCCCAAAGTGTAAGTGAGCATTCAAAACATCAACTAAGGGATCTAAGGTTGGGATATTGTCCACCGGAAAGGAAGCGTGTATTTGCGGTGGCGGTTTCATTGGCTAAAGGTGTAGGTGTGGTTGAGATGGATGGTTGAGGTGTGGTTAAAGTAGATGGTTTGGTTAGATGAATGGGTGTCTCTGACTTGTACAAGCACATCATTAGGCGATATAACATATTGCAGGTTTTGAATAGGGAGGGTCAACTTTTATAGTGTAGGACTTCCTCGTACTAATTTTATGCATCTATGTAAGGTGGAGAGAACGCATCCCATAGCCCGAATCCAAGGGCGCACCTAACAACATGTTGTATTTGAATTCTCCCTCAAGGACATAGAAGAGTTCGGTAAGGTACATGGCCCTACATGAATGTTAAGGATCACAAAGGTGCCTAAGGTAGAAGTAATAGCATCGTTGAATAAACGCAGCATGGTGGGGTTGGCAAACACATGCGGTAGAGGGGATATTCATTTGTTGAAAGGCTTTGGAAGAGATGATGTTTAGGCTAGTGCCCCCCAATCATAACATGACGCACTCCAAATATCTTGAACGACGCCGAGATGAAAAGAGTGGGGTCAGATCTTCTCGCACCAAAGTCAACAATTTCTTCTTCGGAGAAACTGCTGACGATAGCTGCCACAGTTTCGTTTGTATGATGGGCCAGATTTTTGGTGAGAGAAGCAACGTGGTTGGGTGTTAACATAGAGGTAATGGGAAACGTTTTGTTAGGTAATACCTCTATCCCTCAAGGATTTCAATGAGAGCTCATTCGATGAGATTCAGAGGTTTGAACGAGATCATACAAACACATTTTTACGAGGTGATTGGTGAAGCTGTTTGATCATGGTTCGGTGTGTAACTCCATTAGAGATGGGGTAAGCCGGTCACGAATAACCACTTTAGGTGGTGGTGTGATCGGGATGGTGGACAAAAGAGAGGCCGCAGGTGTGCTTTCTTTAGCTTTCCCATTGTTTTTCTACCCTCGAGTAGCAACACTAATCATGTTGATCTCGTGAACACGAGAGGAGGAAGATGGTAGGGATAAGTCATGGTCTTCAAGAGGTGGGGTTGTAATAATGATAGATCTTGGTGAGGCGGGGACAGGTGGTATAGGAGAGGGAATTGAAGCTAAAGGTCTCTCCCTTCGTAAGTTTTCTTTCTTAACCTTTCTATCTAAGAGAGGGACCTGACGAAGGATGGCTTTCAAAGCTTTGCATCCATCTACATCATGTCCGGTGTGCGGTGGTAAGAACAGATTTTAGACTCATCATAACCTATAGGTCGAGGTTTATATGGATCATAAGGTCTAAGTGGGGCCCTAGATTAACCAAAGGAAAGCCAATCTGTGCCGTATGAACCCCTGAAGCCACTGAGTTGGGAGACGGGGCTAAGGATGAAGAAGGCAAGGCGGAGTTATCAGGTGGGGAAGGAGCTAAGTGAGTGGCTATACTAATAGGCATGCCAACAAGGAGTTGACTGTCGGGTGTACGGTCAGGGGCATGAGACAAATAGTACTGTACAACACTAGGATTAGCATCCAAAAATTTCACAAATTCCTTATCTCCTACAGGGATTTTGGGAACCTCACTGGTGTCCGTAGGATTCCCTATAGAATGTGAAGGGGGTGATTCAGGAAAAGGCACGGAACAGGCATGTGAAACCATGGTTGTGGCTTGTTTCTGAGTGATAACAACCATGGACAAGAGTACACAAGCAGGATTTGATTAACTGGGAATGCGAAACAACACAAAATGTTGGAATTGGTAGGCTGCTGGTTTATCGAGGAACCTGTGAAAGATAAGAAGCGATATCGGTCGATAACCAATGTCGGTCAGAATTTAGCCACCGTCGGTCGGCTTAACCGATGTTGGTATAGTAGGACCGGTGTAGGAAGTCAAGGAGCTGTTGATTTGGGGTTAACAATGCTTAGTATGCCTACCAAACTGTTCTGAAGTGATCACTGAAACAGTGTATGACAGAGAAACAAAACTAAAAACAAGCAAGATGCACAAGCAAATCAAGAGACTAACCCTAGGATTAGTTTTAATTATTGTGGGCTTATGCCTTAGACGCAAGATAATGTCAATCCTAAAAAAAAAAGACTTAGGGGAATTGTCAAGTTTGTTTTGGCTTATAAGGTTACCTCAATCGGGGAGGAATAGTGGAAAAAAAAGGGGGGATGTTTGAGCTGTTGTGTTGATTATGACGTGATTTGGTATGTGTTGTGCAGTGAAAGTAAGATTAATTTCTTGTCAATACCGTGGATATCACCCCCACGTGTATGACCTGTTACTTAATCTATGTTCACTAGAATTGAAAACAACAAGCAAGAATGTGATGCACGTGTTTTAAAACCCAAATCGAAAATGATATTCGATGAAGCAAAGGAGATGACTTTCACTAATGCAAAGATGTGAAAGCAAGACAAATTATTTTACCAAAATAATAAAATATCTTGTGAATATTTAGTAGAAACAAACAACAAGTATGCTCCCTATATGAAAGCAAGCAAGAAAGAAAGAAACCGAAATGGGTCCCACTCAAGTGCCAAAATGTTTGAAAAAGAATGTTTCCATTCTTGGAATAGAGTTACTTCTATCCTTTCATCCTCTTGAGAAACCAGATAAGGGTTAGGGCTAGGGGAATACCTGTTGAATGCTGGGAGGGTGTGCGCATACCGTAGAGAGAGATCATATCGATTCCGAAGAACTCCTTTTTGTATCTGGGAAGGACTACTGCAAATAAGAATACAAGACCACTAGATTCTAATTAGACAACAAATGAGGGAACTGCCTTAGGCCCATGAAATATTGGACTTCCTTTGAAGGTGGTGGGTTCCCATCTAATACGAATTAACACAAATTCTAACAAAGAAGTTATTGCAAAATTACAATTTAATTACCTTGTTAAAACAATAGAGAAAAGGCTGGTCTTGGTTTTGAATCATAGTGACCGATGCGGTCGGCCATCACCGGCACCCGGTTTCTGATAACCGATATCGGTAGGGGCAGTGATTTAGGGGCTTTAGTGAAGGTTGGCTATAAGATGGCTATGGTGTTTATAAGGCTGGTAAATGATTGGGGATAGGTAATGGGGTGATGGAAAAGACTCAGAGAGTATGGGGGTTGTTCTTGGGGACAATGTAAGGGTAGAGGAATGACAGTTAGATGTAGGATGTTACCGAGTAGTGGATCTAGGAGTAGACTTATAATTACTGTGATTCAGAAGTGTAAGAAATGTTATTACAAGAACGTATCAAACACTACTTACTAGTTCTCGATGAAGATACAGTCTAAATCTTGTGATAACGAAGGCGGTGGCTCGAGTAGGATGATCGGACAATCAAAGATGAGCTATCTTCTCTCCCAATGCTTGGATGAGTGTCACTGTTACTCGATTACTGATCTTGGGCTTGATGTCCTTCTCTGCTGAAACTCCTTTCTTTCATTCACTTGTCTCTCGCTTGGCCAAGTGAATTCTCGATCTTTCAATGAATTCCGAGATCCTTTGTTTTGGTTGGGGGAGGTCATTTACGAGGAACCGATGGCGGTTACGTAACCGACGGCAAATCAAGTAGGAACCGATGTCGGTTAAGTCAAAGTGGACTATTTTTAGTAAAATAGCCAACTTTCCCTCCTTTTCTCCAAAGGGATTAGTTGTGGGCTTGGTCAAGTCATTATGAGGTTGGTTTTGGTGCGGGTTAGGAGTAATTAGTCATGGGTGTGGATGTAGAACAAGTTATAGGTCTTTATTAGGTTAGTTTAGGGTTAGGACTAGGTCATGATGAGGTGGCAAAATGAGGTGGTAGGTTTGGAGATGTGGATTTATTAATTATAAGGTAATTAATAAATAATTTTGCAAGGTTTAGGTGGTGAGACTAGGTTGCGAAATGAGATGCGGGGCACAGGGTGTCATAAGACACAAATTTGGTCTCTACACAACAATCAACAATGGAATCCTCAAAACAAGCTTGAAAATTCCTCAAATATCCAAGTGGAATGGATAAAACTATGATTATTGGGAAATCACATTGTAGTGTTCATTTTGTTCTTAGTATATATGGGATATTGTATAGAATGGTTTTCCGAATCAGATGATGAAACAACATACAATGTTGTATCTCAAGAAGAGAATTATTTTCTCAGTTCGTTAATAGAAAGATGGAATCCAAGCTCTCTTCTACATCTTCTAATAAATTCATGAGATAATTTTTCTAAGGGTCTAGCGGGGAGCAAAAAAAGTCAAAAAGAATAGGATATTCTCCAAATATCATACCAAGGATTGATAGGTGAAAACTAGTAATTTACAATTATTAAGAAGAGATTTTGAAACAATATAAAAGAAGGATTCTTAATGATTAGATTCATTTTCACCCAAATTATTGGACTTATTAATCAAATAATATCTCATGGTGAGTTTCTTTACCATAGGAGAATAGTTAAAAATATTTTAAGGATTTTACCTACAATGTTTCAATCCATTGTTGTTGTTATAGAAGAGACAAAAATCTCTCACAATTTTATATGGATGAGCTTAAATGCATCTCTTATTTCTCATGAGAATAGGATAAGATGTGAAAAAATGATAATTGGAGCATGCCTTTAAATATCAATTTTCAATCAGTCATGGTAGAGGAAGAGGAATATCAAACTTCACAAGCATAAGGGCAACCCCATACAATCAATCTATAACTCCTTCATCAAGCATAAGGAAAACCCCACACCAAGCTATAACTCCTTCAAATGATGGAAAAACCACCATCTATAACATGTTCATTAGGTGTTCATCCATCAAGTCCACATTCTAGAAGTTCTACTTCAAGTGACATGTCAAATCCAACATTGGAAAGCTTAAGGAAACAAAATATCAAAAGTATAAGAGAACTTTATGATCAAATTGATGGTGAGAACAATGTTGGTTTGATTTTTTCTGCATTATTTTCACAAGTAGATGGTCAAATTCACTTTGAAGATGCAATTAAAGATGAAAAATGGGTACATGCAATGGATGAAGTAATTGGCGTTATAGAAAAGAATTATAGATTGGATTTAGTAAGTCTTCCAAAAGGAAAATATGTGATAGGAGTAAAGTGGGTTTACAAAACCAAGTTAAGTGCAAAAGGTGAAGTGCAAAAGCATAAGCAAAAGGATTTTAGCTAAGGGTTATTCACAACAACTAGGAGTTGATTATAATGAGACATTTTCTCTAGTAGGTCAATAGGAAAATGTGAGAAAAATAGTTGTAATAGCTACTCACACAAGGGGAATGCTTATCAAATAGATGTAAAATCATCATTCCTAAATGGTTATATTGAAGATGAATTTTATGTGGAGTAGTCACCACGGTATTAGGTCCTAGGCCAAGAAGATAAAGTATACAAACTCAATAAATCTCTTTATGGACTCAAGAAATCCCCGAGGGCATGGTACAACAACATTAACTATTCTCTTTACAAAAAGATTCATTATTTACAACAACAATCATACATTGTACACCAAAATAAATGATAAAGGTGAAATCATAATATAGTCTTTTTGAATGTTGATGAATTTATATTCACAAGTGACTTATCAATTGATTTGTTTAAAGGATCCATGAAAAAATAATTTGAAATGACTAATTTGGGCCTCATGAAATATTTTCTTGGCATTGAGGTGAATCAAAATGAAAATGGTATATTCATCTCTCAAACTAAATATGCAAATGATATTTTGAAAAGGTTTAACATGATAAATTGCAAATCAGCTCCAATACCAATTGTGACAAGATTGAAGTTAAGAAAGGATGATAAAGGATCCAAAATTGATCCAACAATCTATAAAATAATTTTTGGTAGTCTCATGTACTTAACTTCCACAAGGCGAAGTAATGTATGAGACAATTATTAGTTCATCGTTCATGGAAACTTCAAAATAATCTCATTGGGAAGCAGAGAAATGGATTTTAAGATATGTGAATGGAACAAGAAATCATGGAATTCAATATTCAAGGTCAAATGAGTTCAAGCTCATAGGATACACATATAGTGATTGTCTTTGGTAACATTGATGACAGGAATAACACATCCGATTATGTCTTTCATTTTGGAATAGGTGAAATAACATGGGCATATATGAAAAAAACTATGTCATCATTAGCTTGCAATATGGCATCCCATAATTTTAAGTCGGGCTTTGACATACTTCATCTAACTGAAAAAATGTGATTTTCCTTCTGTCATATCTCAAAGCCAATACAATAGTGTAATAGCCCCAAATCCATCATGTTGAATGATTTCTTGAGATTGTTCTTTACGCAATCAACGAGAATATCCATGCTTCCCATGATTACAAGATCATCAACATAAAGAAAAATAATGGCAATCTCATTACCTATTTTCTTGATGTACAAGTTGGAATCTAAGGGGCTACGCTTGAATCCATGCTGTAAGATATGATCATCAATCTTTATGTACAATGCCCACGTTGCATGTTTCAGTCCATATAGAGACTTGATCAATCGACACACATTTGAAGGATGTTTCATAGCCTCAAATCCTTTTAGTTGGAACATGTATACTTCATCCTTCACATCACCATTCAATAAAAAAAAATTTACATCCATTTGTTTAAGCTTCCATCCCTTTTGTGTTGCTAGTGCACAAACAACCTTGATGGTCTTTATCTTTGCCAGTGGGTGAAAAGTTTTTCATAATCTATACCTTCCTTTTGAGCATATCCTTTTGCAACTAATCATGCTTTAAATTTATCAATGGATCCTTTTTCCTTATACTTTGTCTTGAATATCCATTTGCAACCAATGGGATTCTTTCATGTAGGTAGATTGACAAGCTCCCATGTACCATTTTTAATTAATGACTCATATTCATCTTCCATAGCCTTCTTCCATTGTGGTTGGCTCAATGCTTCTTGAACTGAATCTGGTTTGGTGTTGTCAATTAGTGAGCTCATCAAGGTGAGATTGAATTTCTCTCTTGCTTGTCTTCTCATCCTAATACCTACTGAAGAATTTAGAAGTGAGTCCAAATGAGAGTCCTTGAGGGTAATTTCTACCCATTTTGGATGTGAGTGTTGATGTTGTGTAGTGTTGTCCTCCAAATTCCCTAGATCAATGAATAATTCTCCTTGTAGCTCATCTTCTCTTCTAGAAGAATCATTTTCATCATCTGGTTGTGGAAGTAGCTTATGAGAAGTAATGATTGGGGATTCCTTTTTCCTTAGTGAGTTGAATGATGAATCATAAAATACAATATCACAACTTTCGTAAATATTATTTTTCTATGCATCCATGAGACAATATTATTTTATGTCTCATTGTACCGAATAATATGTAATGGATTTTCTTGGGCTCAACCTTCTATATTTTCTTTGCGCAGAGATATGCATGTAAGTACTACAACCAAACAGATGAAGATCAGATATTGATGGCTTATAACCACTCCAATATTCCTCTAGCATTATATTATTTAGTGCCTATGTAGGAGACCTATTAAGAAGATATAACATAGTTAAAACTTATTTTGCGTGATAGTAATCCTCCAATCTTATTGTAGAAAGAATGAAAAAATCTATTTTCTTCATTGTGTGATTATGATGTTATATAGCTCTATTTTGTTGATGTGTATAGGGAGAAGTCAAATGTTATTTGATGTCATGCTACATTAGGAAGGCTAAGAACAAGTTTGATGTGAATTCCCCCTTGATCTTAGTGGAGTAGTTGAATACGCTTGTAAGAGTGGTTATCAATGAGATTCTTGAATTGTTTTTAGTATCCAAATGCATCGCTCCTGTTTTTAGGAATAACACGCAAAAATTTCTAGAAAAGACATCCAAAAAAAATATATTAGAGTCCTTACATAGAGGTAGGTAGTGCTCTGCGAAGATCGGTATGCATCACATGTAAATGATCCATGGATCGAGTTTAACTCAGGTCAAATGGACCTTGTTGTTGCTTTCCTACAAGAAAACATGAAAAAAATAGGAAATGATGGAGAAATTGTAGGAAGGCCATGTACCATACCTTTGTGTTGTATTAATAAAGGGAACAACTTGAGAGGTACCCATAGCAGAAATTCCAAAGTTTAGTGAAATATTCTTTTGATTCATTTAGATCAACTTCGGAAAGGTTACGACATCTAGGTCAAATAACTTATCTCACAAGAATGCCCATGCTATGACCTTTCCATCGTTAATGATTACAAAGGATTTCATACAATTTTTAACTTGGAACTCGAACTTAACCTTGTGAATCGATATCTAATTGTGAGATAGGATTTTTTTTTTTTTAGGATAGGTACACTGAAAACTTTTTTCGATGCGAGTAACTATTCATTCTAAGAAGAAATCTTCGACATATTTAATGCCTTATGCATTATTCTCCTTATCATTTGCAATTCTAATCCAATCTCCTATGGGTTGGTATCTTAGCATGTGAAAGATTAGTTATATATCTGTCATATGCTTATTGGCACCAAAATTAATTAAAAAAACATTCTTAGAGGGTTTAGAATATGTCGGAGATAAGTATTATGGTTTCACGAGTGTAATATGAATTTACCTCTTCTTCTTCTTTTGAGCATTGTTGTATTGTGCTACTACATGTCCTTTGCGATTCCATCTCCTTAGAGGGTGACATCTGTTTGGATTTTGTGTGCCATCTCCACTAGAATATTGTCATGTACGGTCATTATACTAGCACTCGAGGTGTCATGATTCTCAATGTTACAAATGTGAAACCATTTCATATCCTTGGCATTTGTTTTAAATGCCTTTTGTTGTTTATTTCTTGTTATGGTAAATATATTTTACCTTAGGATAATTATGCATTGTATAGTTAGTTTATTTAATTATTAATTGTTATATGGTTTGTTAACCATATTTTTCATATTATCTTGTAGGTTATATTGTTACATAGTTGTAACAATTATCTATTTGATTTATTCTTGCTTCTGGATGTTCTTTTGGAAGCTTATGTAATCTGGTTTATTGTTGAACCTATGCAACATCATTCTTTGTTTATATATTGTTGTCCAATATGTATAAATACTGCAGAACAAACTATTGTACAAGTTGATTGATTATTAATAAAATCATCCAGGCTTTCATCCCTATTTTACATTTGGTTTTAGAGTAGGTTGAAGGATATTGGAGGATTGCAATAGAGTTTGAGGAGCATTGGACAAGATTTTCCAAGCAAAGGAGAGCTAGAGTTGCCTTTTTGACTTCTAGCCCCATCCCCTACAATACCATCGTAAAATTCCTCAAAACCACATTTATTAATTACGGTTAAGGGTGAGGAGGATAGAATAAACTAAGGAAGAGATTACAAGCTCAAGCGAAGGAAGAAAAATTTATCAAAGATATACACACCCAAAAGCGCCTTCATTCTTGCCAAAATTGCCTATCATTTTTCTCTTTGCTTTGGAATATTTTTTCAAAACCATATTCCCCAAAGCTGTAGTTTTTAAAGAGGTATGGTTTCCGTTTAAATTTGGAAGTGTTTAATTACAATTTTCTCTTTATATATACTTATTTAGCTTAGCCCAAATGGCTAGCATAATTTTTGTAAGGCACTTCCCACCATAATACATCAAGGAGTCAAATCCCCCTAACTCACCTACTACCAAATTTGGCACGAAATTTAGTGGAACAATTAAATTTAGTGACACATTAAAAATTTAGTTATAACTCACTAAATTTAACGAGAAAACCCTAATCAAGGCCAATTTTTTTTCTCTCGTAATTGGCTTATTTTTTGATTCTGGACAACATTTTCCAAAGGAGTGGTATCAGAAAACTTCGTTTTTAGCCTTTTTACGTTCTTTTTCTCAACAAGTCGTATTGGGCTCCGTAGAGGCCACTGAGGGCTATGATAAACAAAAACAATTTTGTCTTTCATTGAATTTTTCAAATTTTTGAATGTAATTGTATACTTTAGTGTATTGTACTAATTTACAAGTTGTCATAGTCAAGCTACGAACATTATAACTTGCTCAAAAAATTGCGAGAGAATTGTAATAAAAAACAATGATTTTTTTTTTCTAAAACATTGTTGAGATCCTAAATCTCATTCGCAACATTCAAAGCATAAACAATGCCTTTAGAAAGAACTTACGGGTAAATTCGTCATGAATACTCTGCACTTAATGCCTAATATGCATTTCATAACAATGTTGTCTACGGCATCGACCCTTTAAATTGACGGGGAGTAATAAGGAAAAAGTGTACACACTATGATCCATCTTATCCATCTACGAATGATTACATGACGGAAATCCGAGAATGATAAATTATCTAAGTATATAGCAAAGTTATGCGTGCATATGAGGATACTTCTTTGATCTGGTGTCAATAATCACCTAGACACCTTTCGGTATTATCTTACTACCATGAATCAAATTATTTCATATACGTTAACACCTCTTCCAAGTATCACGGGTATATAAAAAGGAGAGATTCTTCCACGTATCGACAAGTATATCGGAAGGGCACGTATATAGAAAAGTTTGGTATATTAGACTGATGATATATAGATTGGGAGGCGTTATACGGAGTGATAAGAGCCTAACCTTGTCGGTGCATTATGGAAAATGGGCACCAATGCCCCCAAATTATTTCTTCTAGATTCACAACTACTTAGAGGAAACAACTATGCAGCATAGAAGACAAAAATAAATACATAACTTGAGTTTGAAGAGATCTAGGCTGTTGTGAATGGTACTGCGACTAGATCAACTACGATACAACATAACATCGACAATTTAATAGATAAGATTAGAAGTCCAAGCTAATTATCTTGTTTAGAGTGTCTAGTGATGTGCGACCCCACATTAAAGATTTAAAACAATCAAAGAATCGTGGGATAATTTGAGCATGGTATATGAGGCCAAATAAAAGAATGTCATATTGAATTTTAGAGTCGATTACACACATTAAATTTTAAGAAAAATGAAAAAATAGAAGCTTTCTCGAGAAGAGTTTCAGAGTTGAGGGCTTCACTTCTAGCCCTGGGAGAAGTGGTCATAGATGAAGCTCTCATTCCTATTGTTCTAAGATCTCTCCCTTCTTTATACTGCATTTTTTTCACTACACTTAACTTGTTAAACAAGATAGTGAGTTTTGAAAAATTAGTAAATCTCTGTAACAAGAGAAAGCCATGTATAATAAATATTATGAAGAGGAGCAAGCGCTTTCTTCTCATAAAAAATTGAAAGGAAAACTTGGGTATGGAAAACCTAATTCCTATCAAAAGCCCCAAAATCATAATCGGGATCAAGAAGGAGACAAGCAACAAAAGAAGCAATGTATAATCTACAAAAGAGGACATGAATTAAAATATTGTTGCTATAATACATACAAGAAATGTTCATCAAGTAATTCCAGACACGAACACCAACAATCTCACAAGAGGACATACTGAACTACAATCAAGGAAGAAAAAGGGGAACTAGAAAAGAAAATCCTATCAACAAGGAAATATTGTTGAGCAAGAAGAACATTAAGATAATGAAGATTATTTGTACACTAATCAATCAATTGAACCTTCCACGTCATCTAGTGAAGTTTGGTATGTTGATTCTGGATTTACTCGACACATGACTAGCCATAGAGAATGGTTTAATTCAATGGGGACACACCTTTGAAAAACCATGTTTTGTTAGGTGATGATTCTTCATACGATTCAGGATTGGAAACATTTCTCTACCTCTTGGTTCACACAACTATAGATTACCAAATGTCTTGTATGTCCACAGGTTGACTAAAAATATGTTTTTAATTAGTCAACTCCTAGATCACAACTTGAAAATTGACTTTGATAGTAATTCCAGTAAAAAAATGTGTTTAGCTCGACACAAAACACGAGGCTCGAAAATAGTTGCAAAAGCCTCCAATGTGGGACACATGTTCCAACTTGATTTTGTCCATAGAGATGATTAGGAACTTGTGGCTAAGAACTCTACCTCTACACAGTTGTGGCATCAAATACTTGGTCATATTAGTTTCAAGTATCTCGAGACACTTTGTCAACACAATATGGTACATGGTTTACCATCTCTTCATAAGGATACAAATAAATGTCCTCATTGCCTAGCAGGAAAACAACATAGAGATTCATTTCGAAGAGTAATTTTCAAGCTCATGGTAAGCTTGATCTAGTTCATATCAATCTTTGTAGTTTGATGCAACTGAGTCATTTTGGATATTAGTACTTCATGCTTTGTGTTGATGACTATTCAAGAAAAATGTGGATTTTTGTCTTTGCAAGAAAAGTGAAGCTTTTGAAACCTTCAAGAAGTTCAAAGTAGCTGTTGAGAACAAAACTAGTCGTCACATCAAAACTCTCCACTTAGATCGAGGGGGGGAATTCACTAGTGATGAGTTCAAAGACTACCTACAAGCTCATGGGATTCATCGAAAATTCCTCCTCCACACACACCACAAAGTACAATGGTGTTGATGAGATAAGAAACGATACTATCATGGAAATGGTGTGATGCATGATTGATCATTCTAGACTTGCAAAGACATTCTAGGAAGAAGCAATAAAGACAATTGTGTATTTGTTGAACAAAGTGCCCATAGTTGCTCTTAACAAAGTAACGCCACATGAAGCATGGTCAAATTGGAAACCATCTGTTGCACACCTTACAAAGTATTTGGTTGTAAAGAATGTATGCACATACCCAAGAAGAACTAAAATAAATTAAACATGAAATAACAGTGAAACTTATTTTCATTGGCTACAATGAAGAAAATCTTAGAGTACAAATTGATGGACCTAAAGACTAGGAAATTCTACACCGAGAAGATATGTTGATTTCTTTAAGAAGAAGGAAAAGAGTCTCCTCCTCTAGACTCACATGATGTGGACTTTTCACTAGTTGTAAAAACTGAAGTTGATGTTCCCAATGATGATGAAAGTCATGATGGGAATGATGGGGATGATCTGATAGAACCATGACCCAAAGGAACGATTCGAGTGTATGCCCAAGTGTTATTCTAGCATGTTACGAGATGGAAGAATGGATGGTTCATGAGATACATCAACCCCTAGACAATAGACTCACAATAAAAACAAAAGAAGTAATTTTTCTTTGTTGAGTAGAGTTATTGAATCTATTAAGCCCTCTAAAGTCTAGGAATCAGTATAGTCAAAATCTTGGAAAGATGCCATGGATGTTGAGTATAACTCAGTGATGAAAAACAACACTTGGCGGCTTGTCGATATTCCATCGAGGAAGAAACCCATTTGATGTAGATGGATACTCAAAAAATACAAAGCATATGGGACCATAGACAAGTATAAAGCAAGAATAGTAAAAAAGGGTATGCACTAAAAGAAGGAATTGACTACAGGAGACAATTTATCCACGATTAAGATCAAAATGATCAGATGATCTTTTCTGTATTGCCTAGTTTGGCTGGAAATTTCATCAAATGGAAATAAAAAGTGTCTTTCGAATGAATATTTACAAGAATAAGTCTACATGACTCAACCCGAGGGATATATTATATCTGGTCAAAAAAAAAGGTATGTAGACTCATGAAATATATGTATGGCCTCAAACAGGCACCTCGGGCATGGTACACCAAAATTGATGAGCATCTCATACATCATGGATTTGTTATAAATCCATATGATCCCAATCTTTACCTCAAGAAATAAGGGGGAGATTTTGATTTTCATTATCTATTTCGATGATCTAGTCGGCGGAGGATCGGTGAGGATGATCAATGCAACAAAGAAAGATCTTAATCGATCATTTGACATGAAAAATCTCATGCTAATGCACTACTATCTTATATTGGAAGTATGACAGAAAGATAATCACATATTTGTTTCTCATATGAAATATACCAAGACAACGCTCAAGAAATTCAAGATGATGGATTGCACACTGATTTCTACACCTATGGGGGAGGCAGTTGTAGTTATCTCGTTCGAGATCCATCTTCTAGAGTAAATTCCACTATTTATCAGTAGTTGATTAGGAGTCTCATTTTCCTGGCCTACACTAGACCAAATATCAGCTTTACAATGAGCTATCTATCTAGAAACCCAAAGTTTTTCATTGGAAGGAAGCAAGGTATATTTTCGGATATCTTAAAGGATTAGTGGATCTTGGTCTAGAATACAAGAAGAGCGAAAAATTCTTCTTTTGGGATATTGATTTAGATCATGCAGGTAACATTGATGAAAGAAAATCCACTTTATGGTTTGTGTTCTTTATGGGATGTGCAACAATATCATTGGGAAGAAAGAAACAACACTTTTTTTTCGCTCTTCCATAGAAGATGAGTATTGTTCTATAGGTGAAGTGATTGTTAAGCGATATGGCTATGTCACATACTAAAAGTACTTGGAATACCATAGCACAAACCGACCACCTTGTATGTTGACAATGAAAGTGTTCTCAAATTTGTTTGCAATCCATTTTTCATGAAAGAACAAAACATATGTAGGTATAGGTACTTTTCATACGCGAACATGTCTTCAAGCATAATATACATATTAAATTTTGTCCAACAATGAGAAGATATATTCACAAATTCACTTACACATGACAAGTTTAAGATGTTCAAAGAGTTCCTCTCCTCATCCCTTGAGGAAATGAAAAAATAAGGAGGGGAACGTTAGGGTAAATATATTTTATCTTAGGATAATTATGCATTGTATAGTTAGTTTATTTACTTATTAATTATTATATGGTTTGTTAACCATATTTTTCATATGATCTTGTAGGTTATATTGTTACATACTTGTACAAAAATTATCTCATCGATATATTCTACTTCCGAGATGTTCTGTTGGAATCTTATGGAATCTGGTTTATTGTTGCACCGTGCAACATCATTCTTTGTTTGTATATTGTTTTCCTATATGTATAAATATTGCAACACAAAATATTATACAAGTTCATTGATTATTAATAAAATCATCCATGCTTTTCATCCCTATTTTAAAGTTCTATAATTTATTATTGAACTTTCCACCATGTGGCTTTGAAATTAATGATTTATCTTTGAATTCATCTTGCATATATTTGATTTTTTTCTCTTGTTGGAGAATATTTACTATTTCTTGAACGAAACTACTTATTTGGTGATATTTTGTGTCATGAAAAATGCCAAAATTGTGAGGGGAGTTCCTCAATATGATAGGGAATAGCATTGT
This sequence comes from Taxus wallichiana var. yunnanensis, assembly GCA_018340775.1. Lineage (NCBI taxonomy): Eukaryota > Viridiplantae > Streptophyta > Pinopsida > Cupressales > Taxaceae > Taxus > Taxus wallichiana. The sequence continues at coordinate 799,699,780 of CM031239.1, read as the reverse complement.
TTCATCAATCTTATCACTAATTTCTATGAGCACTACTCAAATTTCAGCTACTCTTTTGCAATAAATATTTAAACTTCTCTTCAAGTGACATATTGAGTGTATGTAACATTGCTTGAATATGAAGTATATTTGTTTGATTATTTTCTTCATAGATAGTAGATAAAATGTTTGAACTACACTTAGATGTCGTTGTGTCTTGGATATGTTGTTGTAAATCATCACTAATGTTGAGTATGATCAACATTAGGGCTCTGTGATTACTTTATCAAACTTTGTCTTCTCATCGGAGTTTCGGTTGGACGGGGTATCTTTGCTTGTGAAGATTCCCCATAACTCTTCCAATTTCAGAATCGTGTACATTTTTGTTTTCCACACAACATAGTTAATCCATCTTAGGATCTGAGCATTGGAAAGGAGCATATTTATTGGCAAAAAATTTCGTATATATATTTTGAATGCAAGATAAGGAAAAAAAACACTAATTTCAATGTTCCAAAACAATGTAGATTTTTTTTTTAAATATCATAATACAAGTCTTATTATGAATGATATTGTTCCTTTATGTGGGTTAAATATGCTCATGTGATTAAACATGAGCACTTTTGTTGTCTCCTTTCCTCATACTCATCATCAACATCATATCCAAATTTATGTTGTTCTTGTTTCTTTTTTTCTTAGTGCTTTATGTCGAAGAGGAACCACTTAAGCAATCCATCTTGGACTAATTTGTCAAATTGTAGATTGCCAATATTCTTTACTTCTTCCTTTAAAGAAAAGAAGAAACCTATTTTATCTTCACTTATAATCATGTGACATGCATGTGTTGATGAGGTCAAAGATGCCATGCCAATATGTTACGATAGGGTTTGAAATGTAGATTTGTCTTTTTCTTCTCGACTAGAAAATTCAAACAACTTTCTAGAAATGGTTTCTTCTCTAGCAGGCCATGAACTCCATTCTAGAAATGGAATCCCACTAAATCCTTCCGAGAAGTTGAAGAGAACAAATTAATTGGTTGTTTAAGCCCCAAAAGACAAAAGAAAACTTTTACCCTTTAACTTGCAACTTTTACCCTTCCACATGTAACTCCAAACACTTCTACTATGAAAAATGTTCTCAAGTTTTTCATTGTTAGCGTATCTTTAAAGGTATGGACAAATTACTGGGGGTTACTTTGATCTGATTAGATCTATTGTGTAGGTTGTCTATGTGTATATAGATTTGGAACTTGGTTTTTGCTTATTCAATCTACCAAATTCACCATTATGCGAGTGCTTGTTAGGACGTAAGGTAGATGGATAGCTAAAGGAAGAGACGACTCCTCGTGGAGGCACAAAAATGCTTATACTCAAATCCTTCAGAACCCAACACACCCTCCTTCTAGCACTTTTCCCTTGCATATTAGGAACAAAAATACATTTTCTCTACTACCATGATTAAAGCGCATGCGAATGTTTCTTCATATTAATCATATACCAAATGATCATTATTTATACAATATCATATTGAATTATTCCTTACATGTGTGTGTGCATCTATAGGTAGGATCCAAATATACAAATGAAATTGTGATAATTATGGTAGAATAATTCTAATGTAGACTTAATCTAACAACATTTTGGTAGAGCTTGGAGTTGGCAACGATGTGATTGACTAAGTTCAACCTCTTAATTATAAACCCTATGAGTTGTAACATTTTGTGGTTATTAATTTTAATTATGTAAATTTGTATGACATGGAATGTTGAGTCCCCTCAATATGTCCCTATCTTTATAGTTTCATATGGCAAGCCTAATTGAATTCCCCTAAAAATGGTGTTCGGTCTAACTATCCACAAAATACAAATGATGGCATTGTAAGGTGAAAATGCTTATAGTTGGAGTATTGAACTATGAGATATTTCTTTCAGAGTTATCTCAATACTATGCCTTAAGTATCTATGCATAACAACTCGTTTCTTATTTATTCATTTCAAAAATGACGTGTTGTCCATATGCGAGTTACGAAAAAATGAAGGGAATCCTCTATGTTACATGAAAAAATTTCCTATCCCTCAAATTATTCTCACTTAATCCCCTTATTCATCATTCGTCCTCCTCTTCCAATGTTTCATTTTCACTCCTTAATCTTTATATATCCTTGAAAAATAAAAGTGTAAATGGTTTTCAAATCCTTGTGATGAAACACTTCAACCAAAAATATTCTTAGCTAAGGCATGATGGGTTATACTTATTGCCAACTTGTGAGGTAATTTTTGTGTATTCAATGATGCAATTAGAGATATAATATACAAAAAAATTCAAAACAAAAAAAAACCTTCCTTTTTGGTTGTCATGTTTACAACAATGTCGAACAACCTAGAATATCCACTCTCCATGATTAGAAGAAGAATCTTGATGCAAGAGCATCACTCCTTATATATAAATAAACCATGAAGACCTTAGTTTTGGCTTGATAAGTGTGTTCATGAGTGTTAGGAAGTCTTTAGATATTGTTATGTGTGGCTAATCTTGTTTTAGGCATTTCAAAATTCAAATGGAGCATTTCCCTCCAAATTGAAAAATTGGAATTTTTGGGCTATTTTGTCTTGTGTAGTTGTTTTTAAAAGCATTATTGCAGCATGTAAAAGGATGAAATGAGGAAAAAGGTGGTTTATTAGGTTCCCTTTAGGTCATTAATCATGAAAATAGATAGTACATGTTAAACCTAAGATAATCTTAAGTAAAGAACCCTCTTAAGGGTGAACTCACATCATGAAACATTATTGTAACTCAAAAAAATGAGCCATGAATATTGAGTATGTGATGAGTAGTATATTATAAGGGCATAATGTAACTATTTTACTCATTCCTATCTTGATATGAATCAAATGGAAAAAATTCAAGAAGGTAGTGAAGCGAGAAAAATTCAGTTTTGATACTTCTTACATGATTTTGTTGTGTCTCTTATTATGCATGTTGTAATATTTGATTTCGGAGTTATGTGATAGGGTGATCTGAGCCTGATTATGAGAATTTGAGGCATAAAGAGTTGATTTTGGTGTTCCTTGTATGTTATTACACTTTGTAACTATGAAGACTAGTCTTGTGCATGCTTATTAGATCTCTTGCATGTATTGGTAATAGAGGACATGGTGGTAAGAATCTTTGTTCTTCCGAGTATTTACATGATTGAAGGTTTCCTTGTTACACTCTTTGGAAATTTGAATTAATGACCTTGTGATAGTAATCTTGAATCCTAGCAATATAAGGTCACCATTAATGAGTAAGGGATTTTGAATACATAGAGGCATAAAAATTTGATAAGGAGATTTTAATGTATATAAATCATCACTTGCATTCCAATGTTCCATTTTTCTTTGTTAGTGTAATCTTTCTTTCGACACCAAGTAGAGTCTTGCACACAGTTAACCTTATGTGATCGGTGGAATGAGTCGAAAGAAGGACTACAAATTGAGGAAGCGTAAACTATTGGAGAGGGTGATCATGCTCTAATAAATCCTTGGTGAAGATTCATATACTAGAGAAAATTAATATAAACCCAACTACCCTATTCCAAGCTTGTATGTGTGACAAGTGTGACTTGAAATGAAGATAAAGTGATAGGAAAATGGTAGTTCAAGAGTCATTATGAATTTTAAAATATCGTAAAGATTGTTACCGACCTTTCGAATCCTCTGAAGAGTTGGAAGTGGTAGTTTTACTAAGAACCATTAAATTTTTCCCTTCTCGGGTTGTCTCGGTAGGAAAAACCCTCAATCTAGGGTTTACGAGAAGGAAAATCATATCACTTTCTATGTAACCAATGAAATTACCCATAAATTTGTAGTAAGGCCTCTCTTGGTGTCATTTAAGTAATTTCTTATATATTTTGTAGTGAATGGGACATCTTTGAGAGAGATATTAGAAATAGTTGGTTAAAAAAATAGTCAAACATAGTGGTAGTCATAGTTTGGAGAACCCTATTCTAAAGAAAGAGAAATTTAGGATGGGAATTAACCCTTGAAATGTTAGAAGTAGCACAAATGGTTTAATGGGTGCTTCAGAATAATTTACTTGTATACCATAAACCCATACATGAAAAGATATGTCTAACAATTTGTTGTGACACGGCTAGTTTGACCTTATTAGCCAAGGAGTGCAAAATTGATTTCAAGGAGTGTGATGATTTGGGATTTGAAATCTTGGGTACACCTTGAATTTGATAAAGTTCCCTTGAGCATATTTTCATCTCATGGTGGGTATATTCAGATTCCTCTTATAATGTTGCTAGCAAGAGTTTTGAATTCAAGAGACTATAGGAGTAGTGTAATAGCTATATAAGGGAAAATCGACATGTCTAATATTTAGTATTAAATTATTATTGGAACATATTTTTTTATATTGTGTAATAGAGTGAATAAGCTAGGAATCCTTGGAGAAGGCCAAAACTAAAATTATCATGTTTGAGAAAGGAGGACTAATTAAGAAGCTGTGCAAGATGAGTGAATAAGGTATGTGGAAAGTAACCTTGAATGAAGAGTGATCCATTGGATGGTTGAAATAACATCAAATAGGGAAGGGTATGAAGTAGAACATAATGAGCACCAAATCTATTTAGGTCAATTTGATCAAATAGACAAGAATAAGCCATTATTGGTCTAGGAATGATCCTCAAAATGTAAATAAAATTGAAATATTTGTTGGTAAGCCCTTTTTGATACATGTTTTAGTGTATTTTATTTGTATCAAAGCCACATACACCAACCCCTAGAATGGATTGGGAACTCACATTCCTATAGAAACTATAGAAATTAGGGGTAGTAAACATGAAGGACTCACTTTCACATCTATTTTAAACATTCAAAGCATGTCAAAGATTTGTACATAACCCCTCTTTTCTCTTTAGAATATTTCACCAAATTAACCCTTATCAAATTGAAAGAAGAAGAATTAGTATATCCTTAATGTGTACTAAATCATCAGTACTCCTTCTTCCTAATATTGTAACCTCATCTCAATACTCTATGCTCTTGGTCTTCAATCACTCCTTTTTCATTCACTTTCCCGATCAACATTTCAAATGCACCACTCAAGAGCGATGTCTAGTTGCTTGTATTTGTCAAAAGTAAATGCATTAAACCAAAAATAATAATATCTTAATTTTGTATGGAAATACATTCCTCTCTCAACATACTAAAATTCAAAATGAGATCTTTGCATATTTATTCTTGAAATGTGTATCCGAGGTTCATGACTCATCTAGTGTTTATGACTATTGTTTTAACTTAACATCACATAATTTTTGGAAGTTTGAAATCAACCAAGATAAATTTTAGTAGTATAAAAAGTGTTCCTATAAGATGTATGTTGTTATATTTATGGACAATATGGAAAAGTATGAATTTTAATTTTAGTTTTTCGTATTATGAGTATCAAATTTGAACTTCGATTTTTTTTTTTGTGTGTGTAGACACACATACATATATATTAGAATTGAAAGTTTTTAATTTGAATTAACATTTGAACATGTTGAATTCTTGATTTTAAACTTAAATTTTTAAAACAATTTTGTATTAAGGATAAAATATTTTTTGACTAGGATCCTACCTATGAACAAAAAGGCTAGTTGTCAAGATGAGATGATGAAGACCAAAAGAGACACAATCGAGAAACACTATGACACAAAAAAAAAAGCATCAACACAACACCAAATCCAAACCAAATTTAGTGAACCAAAAGTGGAAAATTTATATGTGAGTGTTAACCCAAAGGATTTGAATGCATCTCAGGAAGAGGCATTTTTCTTATTTTTGACCAACTTCCACTTCTCCTAGTTAATATTATAATTTTTTATTGGTTTGCATAGGTCAAAAGTGATCCCTATCAGAAGAAGAGGGGATTACCATTCCCTAACCATTCTAGCAGAGCTATGGGTATTGTGAGTCACAGAAACCATCCTTAATGGCACCTAAGGTGGTCTCATGACAAAGTCTTAACCTGAGGGGCACATATTAGAAGTAGAATCAACAAAAGGATCAGATGAGGCATTCACATTGAAGTGAGAATGAAGGGGATCCTTCCACCAAGCTAGTGTGGCCCCATTATTTCTCTTAGGATGCCCAAAATCTACTGTCAAATGTCCAATTTAAAAACATATGTTACAACATAAGGCCAACCTTTCATAAGTAGGAAGTTGAGTACAAAACCGATCTCCAATCCATATATTGATTATTTCAAGTAAATTCAGGGATAAATATAAATCCACCAAAATCCAAACATATGTGGTATGTATCTATTGGGAGGTTGCATCATCATATTTTTGAAAAGTCCCCAACTTGTTCCCAATGGATTCAAGACAAGATTCATCCCATAGTTGGAGGGGTAGACCTTGGAGTCTTACCTAGATAGGCATTGTATAAAATGAATCTTTTAGTGGATCAAAAAAAGGATACCACGGTTTCATCATGAGGGCATACTAATCTCCCCAAACACAAGTACACACTATTGATGGCATCAAGGTCCTTAAAATATATTAAAAAAATGAAACAAGCTTTGGAATAAGGATAGAGTTCAATCTTACCCATGATTTTAGGGCTCCATCTTTATGATCCATTCATGTAGCTAAGTGAGATTTGGCCAAAAATTGTGGCACTTACGAGATGAGCGCAAACCTACAATAATCTTCCTTTAGCTCTTGAACCTTATTGGTAACATCATCTTAAAGATTCAGCTCCAGGATGTCACTAGAAGGTTTGAAGGAAACATCCCTCCCCTAGAATCTTTAACATTATCAGAGATGATTGTAGAAAATATTGATCAAAAATTGGTTGGAATATTTGAAATATGGTGACATGTTAGTAATATTCAAAATTTATTAGAGGTATTTTCTATAATGCATTGAAAGCTACTATTTAGCTTACATTATACATTATTCAAAAAAAAGTAATTTCCACTTTTAAGAATTGTTTTAGTAGAAACATAATTACAACAAATGAATTTAAATGATACGTGGATGTTATAAGATTAAAGGCCATAAAATGGCTTGTAAAGTAACAATAGAAATTTATCCTCAAATTTTATAGTTATAGTACATTTTTCACTCTTTCCCATCACAAAACTTAAAACAATTTAAGACAACATACATTACACTACAAATGACAACTCAAACAAACATAACATCATCCCTTATTTGTACTTGAGATGTATTTGTACACCCCAGTCATTGTGCTACAACCTCTTATGATTTTCGTGAGGGTGATTTTAATAATCTAGATTCATTACACCATAAACACCAAATTGCCCATGTAGAAATTTGATGGCCACTTACAAATTTTTCTACATTTTATATATCATAGCTCTCTTTGTAAATTTTTGTAGTACCCATTTCTCTTCGAGACTTATTATATTTTGATTTTGATTACTGTTGACTTTAGACATGCATATTATTGTATCATTTTGGTTTAGCATGATGTTAGATGATAGAGATATTATGATTATTGATGGATTGTGATTCATAATATGATTGTGTGGATTCTTAGATACATAGAGAGACATTTTATATTGATTTTGATGATGTGTTGTTATCATATATATTACTCACATTCGGAATTCTCATCGTGTTGAGTAGGATTTATCATTTAAACTAATCTCGTGATCTTTTTGATATTAATGAAATATGGAATTCAGATGTTGTTCAAATTTTAGACAAATGCTAGAATTGTTTAGCTAAGATGATGATTTAGCTATATGAGGATGATTATTGATTTGTGTGGAGTATATTTTATCTTTGATGTTTTTTATGCGGCCATGAGGCCGAAGGAGGTATTGTGTGATTTTGTAGGTAATTATATCACAACAATCAAAAGGGGGATTGGAGACCAACCACAACGGAATACTAGATGGATACAACAAAGGTCACCATGGAAACTTGTGTAATGTTGTTGTTTTGTTTGTTTTATTTTATAGGGGGTCCCCATGGGGGGATGACCTCCAATTGTGACCATGGGCTTTGTGTGTATGTTTCCTTTTTTATTTTATTTGTTTTGGAGTATGTGATTTATTTGTGATAGAGTATGTGATTTATTTGTGATGTAATTTATTTAATCATTGTTGATTAATGTGCTTTTATTAAGTAATTAAATCATGTTGTTAAGCCATATGGGGATGTGACAAAAGGGGTCATTTATTAGATTTTTTGTCTTTTGGACTATGTGATTTTGATTGAGTGTAAATGACTTTGAGTGTTGTACACTCTACCTTACCTTGGAATTTCGGATATGGATTTAAGGGCTATTTTTGGAGGCTTGTAGGACAAGCTAAGCTTTCCCACACCTCTTAATTACGTATACCAACCCTCTCTATGGATTGGGCGGTTAAAAATAGACCCCATTATGGATTGGGTGGTCAAAATAGACCAATTTATTGTGCATTGGGGTTGAGGTTTTCATTGTGATGTGGAGTTGAGGATAAGCGATGTGACATCCTACATAGAGCCACCTCACCCTCCTCTTCCTTTTCTATATATGCAAGTTTATTTGTTTGTTTGGGGTTTCTCATTTCATTTGTGCTCTTGTATTTTTGGAGTTAGAGAGTTTTTGGAGTGCTTGTTGAATTCTTGGAGCTTGTTGGAGTTGGATTGAGCTTGAAGGAGCTTGGAGTGTGATTCCTTGATCAAGTTCTTACTATGGAAAGGTAGGAGCTACACTCTTTTTACTTGTTTTTTTTTATATGTGTGTATTGCATGTATGTGAATGATTTATGTGCTTGTTAGTTTATTGGGTAGAATGCCTAAGTATGGTGTAGGAGAAGGCTATGGGGATATTATATGTAGGGAGGCATAAGATTTTATTTCATGTTTTGGGAGGGAGTTGGGTTGGGTGCCCCACCTTGGATAAGAAAATGCTTGCATTTCTTACTTTGTTCTTTTGAGGGAGACATAAGAGATTGTAGGGAGGAATAAGAAAATGTGGGAGGCATAAGAGGATATTGAGGAGGCATAAGATTTGTGTAGGGATTTTGAGATGTATATTGGAGGGTTTTAAGGTGGGAACCTAATCCCATTGGGAGGCATAAGTGATCTCCCCATAGATCCTTGCTCCATTGGCTTTGCATTTTCAAGCCTTGTGTATTTTATTAGTTTCATTCTTGTGATTATTTTCTTGTGTTGAATGTGTGTTATATGGTTGTGAATTTTTTATTTTTATGTTGAAGCATTGTGTTGTTTCCATGAGTTGGATCCATCCTTTATTGCATTTTGGTTGGGGCTTGGGGCCAATGAGGAGGATAACTTCTTCTCCTCATTGGATTATTGGTTGGGTGGAGAGTGTTGCCTCTCCCCCATTTTTGGTTATGTGATTGAAGTAAAGACATGGTGGAGCTCTTGTGGAAGAATTTTGGATCATTTTTTGAAGTCAAGAAATCCTTTATTGTAAAAATATTCTTGTAATTCCCACTTAAGGTGGAAGACTAGTAGACTTGTATTTTAAAATAAAAGCTACATTGTAAGATTAATTTACCAAGTTGTGATATTATATATGAAGTAAGTTCATTGAAGATTGTGTATTTTAAATTCTCTTAACATTGTTGTATGTAAAGGAATGAATTAGAATGGATATCATGTTTAAAAGTTTACTTGTAATGAAAAAGAAAAGAGAGTTGCAAATATTAATATTTGATCACAAAATGAATTGGGAAGTTTTCATAGCTTTATTTTGGTTTGAAATAATTAAACACTCTCTAGTTTTGATATATTTAAGGTTAAAGTTATCTCTTGATATCTATATTCCTTCAAACATTCATTTTTAGAGCTCTTTCACCTACACGGATGACCGACACCGTCAATCTCAACCGACGCGTCGGTGTACTTAAGACGACATTAGTCATTGTTTTATGTTTCTGATTTTGAAATTTTAACTCCTAGCTTAGATTTCAACTTAAATGATATTACGACTTTCTTAGAAAACCCAAATTTAATGTATGATTGTTGGAAATGTCATTTAGAAAAGTGTAAATCACAAAATGTAAAAGATATGCTAAAATTAGTAAAAATAGAATCTTCGACAAGTAACCACCGTCCGTATTCCTATGACCAATATCAATCATTGTATCTTGCCTAAATTGTAATTTTTAAAACTTGAAATATATTTGTGGTGATTTTTTTTGAATCAGATACCTTTGAGATTGTTATGTTATCATGAAATTGAATAATAAGTTACTCCTAGTAAAAATCCAATATCCTTTGTATTTAAAATAATAATCTAAAATATATTGATGCCCTGAAACATGTGCCAAAGAGCTTGAACTGACATCGGTAGCATAGAAGTTACCATGGTCAGTCCTTTGTGCAGGATTTTTTTAAAAAGAACATGTTTCCGACCAAGCCATTGGCTCTTATGGATCTAAACTTCACCTAAATGTAGATCCAGCCTATGTGGTCCGTGTATGCTTATTTGGACCCATACTCCAACCTGCATAAAGGGATTTAGATACCTTAAACTCTTGATCTAAAAAATGGGTTTCTTCCCATCAAATGAAAACAAAAAAATAGAGAACTAATAAACAATAGATCTCAAACCAAATCTAGGATATATGTTTGCATTGAAATTAAATAACTAGGAATACATGATTAAATCTAAGATTCAACTATTCTAAAGGAGGAGCCAAATAGATGGAATCCCCTTCTTCTTGCACATTAGATCCAAGAAGAATCCTTCATGATTTTTCCCTTGATCCATGGCATCCACTCCTTCAACCTACAAACCAAAGAAAAACAAATGAGGAGGCTAGGGAAAGAAAAAGGTTTAATAAAATTTCATAAGGATGGTTAGGGTTAGGTTGGAACTATTAGATCTAGTGGCCATAATGGATTTGATCCAAGGGTGATCGAAAATAATCAAATTTTTATTTACTTGATCTCGGACCCTTATAGGCTTTAAATATTTGACGACAATTTTCTCCTTTTAAATAATCAATTTATAAATTAATGTAAGACAATAAAGACAATTGCACAATGATTAATTACGGAGTTTGTCAATTACCTACATCTCCAGGTTCTTATTGAACTGTTCCACTAGTCAAAACTTGTAAGTTATAATAGTAATTTCACAAGAAAACCTAATGGAAATTATTAAGAACTTACTTAGAAGAATACCAGGACCTTTAGAAGACAAGGGTAAAAAATAGCACTGACTTCCCCTTTCACGGCATATTCGGCAAGTTCGATGGCACACAAGCTCCTTTGCTCGAATCCTCTAGTTCTTGATCAGCCTTCAAGATGCTTCGTAACGTCCTATGGCACTATGGTCGATATTCCGGGATTCACAATGCTGGTGTGGAGCTATGGGACAACTAGGTAGTATTAATAACTCCTCGCTACAATAGTGTCTAAATAAATTAGGTCTTCACACAACTATGCCCATGGAAACTAACTCTCCTCTTAGCTTGCTTTCTGATTTTTCAAGCTCTAGGAATAAGCTTCTCCATTGCGTTGTGTGTGTGTCCATTACAATAGAATGGGTTTCCTATTTATACAAAATAGGGCCCTAAAATAATGTGATATTATTTTAGCCTAAAGCTAATATTAGCCTATACTTGTGAAAAAAATACATGGGCTTAAATCCCTAGTGGGCTAATTTACATATTTAATGGGATAAAAATCCCATAGGCGACATTTGAATAAGGGGATAAAAACCCATTTGTGGCGGCACGTTTTAATTATTTTAATGGGATAAAAATCCATTTTAGCGGCTAAGGTGAGGGAGAAGATAAATTCTTAAGGCTTAGTAAAACCTTTCCACGCAGGTTTAGGTGGTCATGGGACCACTTGGGCATAACCGCCCCACCTTATTCTCATGTGGATCTCCACACATGGCTTAGTTTCCCCACCACTGCTTCACCTCCTTCTCAACATAGAAGCTTCCACGTATGGCATTTGCATGCCCCCTCCGACTCCATCATGTGGTCTAAGCATAGCATTTGGTGGTTAAGTGGGTAAGTGGGTATAATACTTACCACTTCACAATAATACATGGTTGTTGGAGATTAATGGGATAATATAGACCCCATGCAACATAGATGAGCTCGATCATGTGGATAGCTTGAACGAGCTAAAATGTAACTCGGTCCTTGCATGACTAAATTAAATGTACTCGATGTCGATCCTTGATAGGCAAATCAATTGTATTTGATTCATGGTGGCAAGCCACGTGGTGGCTTGTGGACCCACCACATTGGTGATAATACCATAGTCCACACAGCGGTTGGGCTCCCCTCTCGTAACAAAAGTTGAGCCTCTTGTTCTAGCGAGCAATATTTTACGACCGTCAAAGACCGGAGATCAAAAACCAACAAACGACTCCCTTTTCCTTTTCGCCACATGTCATAGTGCCATTGGTCCAATATTGACCTGTTGACCAGAGTTGACTTTCTCGTTGACTAAACTTTGACCAGACATATCTAGAGCTCTCGATGTCCATTTGTCACGTTCTCACAGTTGATGGAAATCTTTCAAAATGATCTTATGCACTGACACCATTTAGGGATGTTTAGGGAACTTTTGAAAATGATCCCCTGATCACACCTCCCCACTAAGAAAGGATTTTTGTCCCAAAAGCTTATATTGGAACACTTTTCCATGTTTTCTGAACTGGAAACTCTCTGACACCTCGAAGTTCTCTTTGTAGTAGACCCTTGGGTCTTCTCCTCTACAACCTTCTCGCTTTGACAACTTTGCTCCGATCCACGGGACTATGGGTTATGGGCCCATGATGCTTCTTATGTGCTAATTTGATATCAGAAGAATACTTCCACGCCTCATTTGTATGGTGCTAAGATTCTAAATGAAACCTCAATGCTCCTTACGTGTGGTGCTAAAGCTTGATATCGACAACAAGGATCTTCTTTTACTCTATAACATAGTTCTTGGCTCTGAGTTGATTCCATAGAATCCAAACTAGTTTGAAGGAACTCCATGTTACATAGAGCTATTATTGATCCGATGTTGATGATGGACAATAACTAGTCCTTTTAAGACCTCAATGCCCCCAATACATGATGTTAAGCTTCTTTCAGACCTCAAGCCTCCAATGCATGATTCTAAGTCTTTTACAAACCTCAACGCATCCAATACATGATGCTAAGCCTATTTAAAGACCTCAAGCCTGTAATGCATGATGCTAAGTTTGTTGATCAGCTACCATTAAAATGTGTGGTCACAATGCCTTGACACTGAATGACATTTTGAGCTCCTTTTGTTGACACACTAATATTAGGTACCACTCTGCTGCACAGTCATAATGCTTCTACACAAAATGAAGTTCTGACCTGACGTTAATGCCAACGGTGATTCAGCTACCATTCTATTGCATGGTGGCAATGCCTCTACATAGAATGAAGTTCTGAGCTAACTCTGTGAAATCTACTATCCGTAAAATGGCGATCAATCTCAAAGATTTATATAAGTTAATTCTGTATCCAATCTATAAGATACTCATACGCGATTATAAAATAGGTTTGGAGAATTTAATCAAATTTTCTAAGTAATAAAATCCACTAAGTATTGTAAACCTTTTTCTCAAGTATTTTCTCACGAATATGATCTCCAAACAAATAATGCATACTATTCATCAACTAGAATTATGCAATATATAATTGAAAAAATATTGACTTACCCATTTTAAAGGAATTTCACTTTCAGGTATTAATTGGTCCTGGGTTATCTTATGCTCTGGTGGTGGAGTAGAAACTTATTTTCCTTTGTAATAGGCCTCCATTCCATCTTTATATTTCCATTGCTACGATGACATGATCGATGCAATTTCCAAGTAGAGTGCCCATTCCTCTGCAATGAGGAAAAAACTTTCTTGACTCTACATGACTTAATTGGTCTTTCTAATTTGCCTTGTTCCTGATGAACAACATTAACTTCTTCATCAGTGTCATTCTCTTCAATAATCTGACCACTAAAAGATTATGCAATCCATAAAAATTATATGGAAAGGAATTCCACATCTTTCGAAAAATCATAACCATAGTTTTTAAGTGAAAAGTGGATTAGAAGTTTTAGTGTGCTTACGATTATGGTAAGAAACTGGAGGTGGAATCTCATTACCTCTTCATTGATTTCTCTTACCACATCCTTTTGGTGATGACGAAGCACAACTTTCCTAATTAGAATCTTCTTGTAAGACTAATGGGGTATTCACTTTGTTTTGGAAGCTTGTCTCCGTTAGCATTCTTGGAGCATTCTCTAATTTCCATCCCGCACTAGAAAAACCCAAACTTGCAAAACAAGGACGATCCTCGACCTTTATTGGGTTAGCAAGGCCTTGACCATTTTACCAAGAACTCTTCCATCAAATCCCATTTTATCTAATATTTTTCATCCAATAACTCTAGTATGTTGTTCAAACAAACTAAAGACTTCATTATCGAATCGAAACCAAATGGGAGGAAGAAGAAGATTCTAGTGGTGAACAACTTATAGTGCAGTCATCTACTCTAGTCTCTACATCACGAATTTGAAGGCATTTCCTTCCTCCGATCACCACAATGCAACCTTTCTAAGAGCTCATCCTTAGTTTGTAGTTCGATTTCAAATGAGCATTCCCCTCTTCTAAGGAGTAATACATTGATCATAGGACAAATTTCTCTTCTTATATTTGGCTATTATAAGCTTCAATTTCCTCAAGATTTACTGTTTAGACATCTTTTCCACAAAGTGCATGTGTTCCCTGTTGACAAAAAAATTGAACCAACCGCACCAATCTTGAAGCAATCACTCTATTAATTAGATTTACTAAAGTAAAAATTGAGCTAAACCAGCTCGATACCAAACTTGCTTAGAGTTTAGCAAGTTTGAAGGCCAACAACCATCTCGATACCAAACTTGATCGGAGATTAGGAATTTTCCAAGCCAATAACCAACTCGATACCAAACTTGATCGAAAATAATCAAGTTTTTATCTACTTGATCTCAAACCCTTATAGGCTTTAAATATTTGCCGAAAATTTGCTCCTTTTAAGTAATCAATTTAAAATTAACGCAAGAAAATAAATACAATTTCACAATGATTGATTATGGAGTTCAGCAATTACCTACGTCTCTAGGTTCTTATCGAACCGTTCCACTAGTCAAAACTTGTAAGTTACAATAGTACTTTCACAAGAAAACCTAATGGAAACTATTAAGAAATTTCTAGAAGAATACCTATACCTTCGAAGACAAGGGTGAAAAATAGCACCTGACTTCCCCTTTCCTAGCGTATTCAGAAGCTCGATGGCACCAGCTCCACTGTTTAGAATCCTCTAGTTCTCGATCAGCCTTCAAGATGCTTTGTAACGCCCTATGGCACTATGGTCGATATTCCAGGATTCATAATAATTTGGTGTGGTGTTATGGGATGACTAGGTAGTATTAATAACTCCTAGCCACAATAATTCCTAAATAAATTAGGTCTTCACACAACTATGCCCATGGAAACTAACTCTCCTCTTAGCTCGCTCTCTGCTTTTCCAAGCTCTAAGAATGAGCTTCTCCATTGCGTTGTGTGTGTGTCCATTAAAATAGAATGGGTTCCCTATTTATACGAAAATAGGGCCCTAAAATAATGTGATATTATTTTATCCTAAGGCTAATATTAGCCTATACCCGTAGCAAAATACACATGATTAAAACCTAGTGGGCTGATTTGCATATTTAATGGGATAAAAATCCTACAAGGAGAAGCATTTCAATAAGGGGATAAAATCCCATTTGTAGAGGCAGGTTTTAATTATTTTAATGGGATAAAAATCCATTTTAGTGGCTAAGGTGAGGGAGATGATAAATGCTTAAGGCTTAGTAAATCCTTTCCACACAGGTTTAGGTGGTCATGGGACCACTTGGGCATAACCACCCCCACCTTATTCTCACATGGATCTCAACGCAAAGCTTGGTTTGCCCCCACCACCGCTTCACCTCCTTCTCTACGTGGAAGCTTCCACGTATGGGTGCATGCCCCCACCGCTCCATCACGTGGTCTAAACATAGCATTTGGTGGTTGAGTGGGTAAGTGGGTATAATACTTACCACTTCACAATAATACATGGCTGTTGGAGATTAATGGGATAATATGCAACATAGATGAGCTCGATCACGTGGATAGCTCGATGAGCTAACATGTTGACCCTTGATAGGAAAATCGATCATATTCGATTCGTGGTGGGAAGCCACGTAGTGTCTTGTGGATCCACCACGTTGGCGATAATACCGTAGTCCACATGGTAGTCAGGCTCCCCTCGAAGAAAAAATTTAGCCTATTGTTCGGTGAGCAATATTCTACAACCGTTGAAGACCGAGAGATTGAAAACTACTAAACGACTCCCTTTTCCTTTCAGCCACATGTCAAAGTGCCATTGGTCCAATAATGACCTATTGACTAGAGTTGAATTTCCCATTGACTAAACTTTTACCAGACATATCTAGAGCTCCCAATGTTCATTTTTCATGTTCTCACCATTGATGGAAATATTTCAAAACGATCTTCTCCTTTGACACCATTTAGGGATGTTTAGGGAACTTTTGAAAATGATCCCACGATCAAAGGTTCAAGAATCAACCCTCTGATTGTTAGGTTAGAGTATTGATTTTATGGTATTCAAATTCAAATAACTCAAATGTATATGTAAATGAGTGGATGGGGCCATTTAGGGCTCTAGTGTGTTAAGTTAAAAATGTAACCATTCTAGTAGATTTTTGTGATTAATTTAATGGACACTTATGTAGTGATGATAATTAAATTGACATTAGATCTGGATTAAGAATAATTAATTAAATTGAAATCCGATAGCCACAAATTAATTTGTTTGAAATTTCTAACACAATAACTCACATTTATTTGAAATGTCTAACACAAAAAATCACATTTGTTAATTAATTTTGATCATAAATGAACTAATATTATGTCACAAGAGAAAAAAATTATTATAAAAAAATCAATATACCATGAATTAATATTATGTCACAAGAGCAAATTTAAAGACATAAGTTGGAGCCATTGGTTATGCACCTTATGTTGAGGGTATACAACAAAAATATAAATATCTTAAAAATTTTAAAAACTATACCTTATAATAGTTTTTGTTGTTTTTTATCTAAATATTTTCTTTGGAGCATTTATATTTTATGGAAAGTGGTTTTTTAAGGTATTTAAATCAAGTAGTTTTCCATACAAAGGCATTTAGGGGTTAACCATTTGTAGGGTATTATGTCATACATTTTTTTTTTCACTTATGTGGTATCATTTGATTGGGTGAAATTTTGATGTGATTTGATGTGACCCATTTTATCGGCTACTTTTTTCACATTTTAATTGAAAAAGTGACATGTACTAGTCACGACATTACATCTACCCTCAAAATATGTCTCCATGCTCAATAATTGGCTCCTCTTATATGTAAAAATATACATTACTATTAATTTATTTGGATTTTAGAGCCATTTTGTATTAAAAAGTTGACACTCGATCTATATGCTTCCACAATTTTAAATGTAGTTTTATGAGGGCACTTGGAAGAGCATGAACGTATGCCAAGAATATGCTACCAATTCCTTTTTTTTCGGATGTCCATACTCTATTATAGAATTATACATTTAACAAATTGTGAAAGAATGATAGTAAAGTCTTCTTCGTTATTTCTTATTTAAAATTCTAATGATCTAATTTTTTGTTCGAATATTTAAAATGAGTGGATATTATTGTTTCACGTAGAGATTTATGACGTGGCTTACATTTTTATTGCATATTCATGGTAAAAATTTGTTTCGTTCGGAACTATTTCGTTTTCTACACTTTAATATGTTAATATAATATTCCCTTTAATAGTGACTACATATAATAAGACCATGGTGTATCTTTATCCCAAATATATAATATAATTGAGCAATTTTATAAAATTATATATTATTTTTAACTAACTTATGTTTCAAAAAATAAAAATATATAAAATTGTTATATTGTTAAGATTTTTCCTTTTAACTAACAAAAATGTTTGGTCATTGATTTTAAATCATTATCCCATATTTGTATTTAACTTTAATAAAATTAAATAATAGTTTATACGATTTGAGATAATAATGACGTGGTAGATACATTTTAGTATTATTAAAAGTGTGCCTATAAGATGTATGTTCCTATATTTATGGACAATATGGAAAAGTACGAGTTTTAATTTTAGTTTTAGTATTATGAGTATTAAATTTAAACTTCAAAATTTAATGTGTGTGTGTAGACACACATACATATATATTAGAATTGAATTTTTTTAATTTGAATTTACATTCGAAAATGATGAATTCTTTATTTTAAACTTAAATTGTTGAATTAATTTTTGATAAAGGATAAAATATTTTTGAAAAGGATCCTACCTACGAACAAAATGGCCAGCTACCAAGATAAGATTATGAAGACAAAAGAAACACAACCGATACACGGTGAGGCAGAAAACAAAAGCATCATTGCATCACCAAATCCAAACCAAATGTAGTCAATCTGAAAGTGGAAAATTGAGATGTGAGCGTCATGTGCGAAGGATTTGAATGCATCTCGAGAAGAGGCCTTTTCTTATTTTGGACCAACGTCCACTTCTCTTGTTAATATTGTTGGTTTTCACATAAGGAGAATGTCAATACAGAAATAGGTCAATATGAAACCTATAAGGAGAAGAGGGGGTTTACCATTCCCTAACCATTCCGAGAAGAGATATGGGTATTATGAGTCACGAAATCACCTTAATGGCACCCGAGGTGGGATCACAACAAATTAGAAACCTGAGGAGAACGTATCATAAGTAGAATAAACATAAGGATCAAATTAGGAATTCACATTGAAGTGAGAATGGATGGAATCCTTCCACCAAGCTAGCATAGCTCCATTTTTTTCTCTTAGGATGCCCATAATTTATGGTCAAAAGTCCATTTTCAAAACATATGTTACAACACAAGGCAAACCTTTCATAAGCGAAGTTGAGCAAAAATCCTATCTCCAACCCATATATTGATTTTTCAAGTAAATTTAGGGATAAATATAAATACACCCAAATCCGAGCATATGTGGTATGTAGTTGTTTGGAGGTTACATCATCAGATTTTTGAAAATTCCTCAACTTGTTTCCAATGGCTTCAAGACAAGATTCATCTCATAGTTGGAGGGGTATACATTGGAGTCTAACCCAAATAGGCATTGTGTCAAATGAATCTTTTAGTGGATCAAAAAATGGATACCACATTTTCTCATGAAGGCATAGTAATCTCCCCAAACACAATACACACTATCAATGACACGAAGGTCCTTAAAAGATTAAAAACTATGAAATAAGCTTTTGAATAGGGATAGAGTTTAATCTTACCCTTGATTTTAGGGATCCATCTCTCTATGATCCATTCATGCAGCTAAGTAATATTTAGCCAAAAATTGTGGAACTTATAGATGAGCCCAAACCTACAATAATATTCCTCTAGCTCTTGAATCTTCTTGGTAACATCATCCTCAAGATTCAGCTCCAGGATGTCAGGAAGGTTATAAGGAAACATCCTTCCCCTGAAATATTTAACACTATCCGAGATGATTGTAGAAAATATTAACAACACTTAGTTGGAATTTTTGAAATATGGTGACATGTTAGAAATCTTCAAAATTCTTAGAGGTATTTTCTATAATGCATGGAAATCTATTATTTATTTTACCTAATATGCTATTCAAAATAATAATTTCCACTTTTAAGAATTTTGTTAGCAAAAAAATCATTAAAACAAATGATTTTAAATGATACGTGGATGTAGTAGGATCAAAGGCCATAAAATTGTGTGTCAAGTAACAATATAAAGTTGTCCTCAAATTGTTTAGTTATAGTACATTATTCACTCTTCCCCACCACAAAAACTTAAAACAATTTAAGATAGCATACATTATACTACAAATGACAAGTCAAACAAACATAACGTTATACCTTATTTATACTTGAGATGGATTTGTACACCCCAAGCACCGTCTTCTGACAACCTCTAATGATTGTTATGAGGGTGATTTTAACACTCTAGATTCCTTACACCATAAACACCAAATTGCCCATGTAAAAATTGACGGCCACTTACAATTTTTTTCTAGATTTTATACTATTAATACTAATCATGGCATAGCTTTATTTGTAATTTTCTTATTGATTGATGTCATAAAAAATAAGACACATTAATATCACATACAAGTTTCTCCACGTAGCCCCTTGCATGCATTCATTTCTACTCTTACCACACTACATACATCAATGGAGCATTCTTGAACTTTATATTCAAAAGGAAAATTAATCCTTGTACTTAACATTTATATTTTTCTTCATCTAATGTTTTGTGTCATTTTTTAAAAATAAGTAAATTCTAATTGGATGTATTTGTATTGTTTCTAGAATGGGGTTTCTTAAGGTGACATATTTTGTGGCATATCTTAGCATACATGTAATGTGCACCTCCTCTTTCTTTTAACTTCACCTATATATTTACACAACATGTGAGATTTTATACACTTTATTCACCTTATCTACCTAAAGATGAAAACCACCTTGTAACCTTTTCCCCTTATGTATGTACTTCCATTGTTAAATTTTCAGTTATCACCTTCAAAGGTCTGAAGATACAACACCACGACTTTCCTTCCTATGTTGTAATCAAATTCAAAAATACAACAGGTTTCCATGCGAAATACTCCACCAAATGTGTTTTCCCCTGCCCCTGGACCACATGAAGGAATAATCGATAGATCCATCTTAAGATGTCATCAAATAAAACTTGTGGAGGTCTACAAACGATACATTGATGATTGATTGAAATCATCCAAAATATTTCAATGCATTGATACAATTGTAAACAAATCATATGGTGATGAGATTGTAGCTGACATGAATGGTAAGCTCCACACCTCAACAATTCACACCATCTTATAATTTCATTATTATTATGTAGTTATTTGTCCATATGATATGTATAATAACATGGTCACAAGCTAAAATTTTATGGAACATTTTACCACTTGCTATTCTAAAAACTAAGTGATTTATTATGCTTTTTGTAGAGACTCTCTATGTGCCTCCCTAAGCATAAATATCTTAGTCTCTATATATTACACTCTCTACTTGTTTGTTTGTTTTACCTTCACTTTTGTAGGCACCTATAGGAATTATCCAGATCATGAATGAGTAACATACATATCCAACATACTATTCTCGACTCCACCTTTCATGTATGGTCTCGAGACTCCGCCACCGAATCTTTGAGATGAAACCGTGAACGCGTCGAGAATGGGATGCGTAATTCCATCAAATTGATATTATTTAATGTATATATTTATTTATGATTTCATTATTGACAGAGAAAATCCAAAATATGAATAAGAGTATAACATTTGAATACTCCCCATGGAGGAATACTCGAACACGAAAAATAAAACTCACCGAATAGAAAAATTTAAATACAAAATCCAAATAACTTTACATTGTCATCCTCACAAGAATAATCAGTAACTCATGTTCCTATTTTTAACTTAATAAGAGTGCTCATCCTACCAAATACGCATTGACTTATTTCAAATTCAATTTCATTGTTATTTGAACCAACGATATTCCTCCTTTACATATCAAATCAAATTTGATTGTCTTTCAATGTTTATGCAACGTCATGGAGACATGAGTGGTTAAGTATTTTTATTTTAAGATAAGTTTCTACGAGTGTTGAAGTTTCAAACATAGTCAGCCAATAGGCTTCTTAGAGACAACTATCTTTGTAACTAATTTTTTTGTAGTCATCCTTTATTTAAAAATAAATAAAAAACCATGTTTTCATAATCATGTGGAATATTGCTATAATAAAAGAAAAATAACTTCCCAAAGTTTATTGTGAAGTTTTTTGCACATTTATTATTAGTATTATAGTATTTTCCCTAAGGATGTGTATATGTAACACCTATTACATTGGCATTGAGGAGATAAAAGCTAACGAAAAAGAATGGAATCATTAAGTAATTTTGCATGTCAATCGTAAGAAGCTGTTGCATTAGCCTTGAGGACATTTATATAGAACTATCTCCTTTGATTTATTGATTTCTTTCAACCAGAGAATAGAAAAGAGTTGAGAAGGTATGAAATTTTTGTAGTTGTATTTTTTTAAAATCTATCCATGTGCATAAAGATTAGCATTTCTAATCAATGCATACATTGTTTTTGATTGAGCTCTCGATGTCCATTTTTCACGTTCTCACAGTTGATGGAAATCTCTCAAAATGATCTTATACATTGATACCATTTAGGAATGTTTAGGTAACTTTTGAAAATGATCCCCGATCACACCTCCCCACTAAGAAAGGATTTTTGTCCCAAAAAGCTTATATTGGAACACTTTTCCATGTTTTCCGAATCTGGAAACTCTCGACACCTCGAAGTTCTACCTGTAGTAGACCCTTGGGTCTTCTCCTCTATAACCTTCTCACTTTAACAACTTTGCTCCGATCCTGGGATTGTGGGTTATGGGCCCATGATGCTTCTTATGTGCCAATTTGATATCCGAAGAAGACCTCCACGCCTCCGCTCATTTGTATGGTGCTAAGATTCTAAATGAACCTCAATGCTCCTCATACGTGGTGCTAAGCTTCTTGATATCGACAACAAGGATCTTCTTTTACTCTAAAACTCGTTCTTGGCTCCGAGTTGATTCCATAGAATCCAAACTAGTTTGAAGGAACTCCATGTTACATAGAGCTATTATTGATCCGATGTTGATGATGGACAATAACTAGTCCTTTTCGAACCTCAATGCCCCCGATACATGATGTTAAGCTTCTTTCAGACCTCAAGCCTCCAATGCATGATTCTAAGTCTTTTACAGACCTCAACGCATCCAATACATGATGCTAAGCCTATTTAAAGACCTCAAGCTTTGTAATGCATGATGCTAAGTTTGTTGATCAGCTACCACTCAAATGTGTGGTCGCAATGCCTGACACTTGAATGACATTTTGAGCTCCTTTTGTTGACACAATAATATCAGTACCACTCTGCTTTGCAGATCATAATGCTTCTACACAAAATGAAGTTCGACACAGCGTTAATGCCAACGGTGATTCACTACCATTCTATTGCATGGTGGCAATGCCTCTACATAGAATGAAGTTCGAGCTAACTCTGTGAAATCTACTATCCGTAAAATGGCGATCAATCTCAAAGATTTATATAAGTTAATTCGTATCCAATCTATAACAGAGATACTCATATGCTGATTATAAGATAGGTTTGGAGAATTTAATCAAATTTTCTAAGTAATAAAATCCACTAAGTATTGTAAACCTTTTTCTCAAGTATTTTCTCACGAGAATATGATCTCCAAACAAATAATGCATACTATTCATCAACTAGAATTATGCAATATATAATTGAAAAAATATTGACTTACCCATTTTAAAGGAATTTCACTTTTAGGTATTACTTGGTCAGGTTATCTTGTCAACCGGTGGTGGAGTAGAAACTTATTTTTCCTTTGTAATAGGCCTCCAATTCATCTTTATATTTCCATTGCTCGATGACATGATCGATGCAATTTCCAGTAGTGCCCATTCCTCTCGCAATGAGGAAAAAACTTTCTTGACTCTACATGAATTAATTGGTCTTTCTAATTTGCCTTGTTCTGATGAACGACATTAACTTCTTCATCAGTGTCATTCTCTTCAAGAATCGGCGACTAAATGATTATGCAATCCATAAAAATTATATGGAAAGGAATTCCACATCTTACGAAAAATCATAACCATACTTCTTAAGCTGAAAAAGTGGATTAGAAGTTTTAGTGTGCTTACGATTATGGTAAGAAAGCTGGAGGTGGAATCTCATTACCTCTTCATTGATTTCTCTTACCACATCCTTTTGGTGATGACGAAGCACAACTTTCCTAATTAGAATCTTCTTGTAAGACTAATGGGGTATTCACTTTGTTTTGGAAGCTTGTCTCCGTTAGCATTCTTGGAGCATTATTTAATTTCCATCCCGCACTAGAAAAACCCAAACTTGTAAAACAAGGACGATCCTCGACCTATATTGGGTTAGCAAGGCCTTGACCATTTTTACCAAGAACTCTTCCATCAAATCCCATTTTATCTAATATTTTTCATCCAATAACTCTAGTATGTTTTTCAAACAAACTAAAGACTTCATTATCGAATCGAAACCAAATGGGAGGAAGAAGAAGATTCCGGTGGTGAACAACTTATAGTGCGAGTCATCTACTCTAGTCTCTACATCCGAATTTGAAGGCATTTCCTTCCTTTGATCACCACAATGCAACCTTTCTAAGAGCTCATCCTTGGTTTGTAGTTCGATTTCAAACGAGCATTCCCCTCTTCTAAGGAGTAATACATTGATCATAGGACAAATTTCTCTTCTTATATTTGGCTATTATAAGCTTAAATTTCCTCAAGATTTACCTAGTTAGACATCTTTGCCATAGTACATGTGTTCCCCTGTTGACACAAATTGAACCAACTACACCAATCTTGAAGCAATCACTCTATTAATCAGATTTACTAAAGCAAAAATGGAGCTAAACCAGCTCTGATACCAAACTTTCTTAGAGATTAGCAAGTTTGAAGGCCAACAACCAGCTCTGATACCAAACTTGATCAGAGATTAGCAATTTTCAAGCCAATAACCAACTCTGATACCAAACTTGATCCGAAAATAATCAAGTTTTTATCTACCTGATCTCAAACCCTTATAGGCTTTAAATATTTACCGACAATTTTCTCCTTTTAAGTAATCAATTTAAAAATTAATGCAAGACAATAAATACAATTACACAATGATTGATTATGGAGTTCGGCAATTACCTATGTCTCTAGGTTCTTATCGAACCGTTCCACTAGTCAAAACTTGTAAGTTATAATAGTACTTTCACAAGACAACCTAATGGAAACTATTAAGAAATTTCTTAGAAGAATACCTAGACCTTCAGAAGACAAGGGTGAAAAATAGCACTGACTTCCCTTTCCTAGCATATTCAAAGCTCGATGACACCAGCTCATTTGTTTAGAATCCTCTAGTTCTCGATCAGCCTTCAAGATGCTTTGTAACGCCCTATGGCACTATGGTCGATATTCCGGGATTCATAATAATTTAGTGTGGTGTTATGGGATGAATAGGTAGTATTAATAACTCTAGCCACAATAATTCCTAAATAAATTAGGTCTTCACACAACTATGCCCATGGAAACTAACTCTCCTCTTAGCTCGCTCTCTGCTTTTCCAAGCTCTAAGAATGAGCTTCTCCATTGCGTTGTGTGTGTGTCCATTAAAATAGAATGGGTTCCCTATTTATACAAAAATAGGGCCCTAAAATAATGTGATATTATTTTATCCTAAGGCTAATATTAGCCTATACATAGCAAAATACACATGATTAAATCCCTAGTGGGCTAATTTGCATATTTAATGGGATAAAAATCCTACAAGGAGAAGCATTTTTTTGGAATATATTGGGTAAAGTGAGGGTTTTAGAAGGTCCCACAACCTTGATACAAAAAGCCCATTAGGCCAGATCTAGCAATAGAATTTTCAAAACAAAAATACCCAAGAGGATTCCAAAAAGGAGAACGAAGAAGAGCCAAGCCGAGAAAAGGAACAATTAAATGAGCTTCTTCAGCTCAGAAACAACATCTTTAGCTCTAGGAGAGCCAGAGTCGTTTGCCAGAAGATCCGCCAACTTGAGAAGCTCCGAACAGTCGTTTGCTAAGGCCGCCCTGGTAGAATTCGTGAAGTCCTCCCAAGCTTTAAGAGCTTTGAAGGCACGCTGCAGTTTACTCAGGATGGAGGAGATGATATCAGCTCTGTTATGGTCATTTTATCATCAGCGTCAATATCAGCAGTATTAGGGTCCATAACAGGAGTGGAGAGAGGAGTGTCAGCAGTGGAATCTTTGACAGCCGAGGGTTCCTTAGAGCCAGCAGAATGAGAGGAGGGATCCGCCACAAATTGATTGATATCTCCCTGCTCCTCTTCCGAGGAGTCAGGGTACAGTTGAGCAAGCCCCAACAGATCAGCCGCACCAGAGAGGCCAGGGCTGGAGACAGGAGAAGGAGCGTGGCCACAGGCATTAGTATCCTCCAAGAAAAGGCACGAGATGGGCGTAGGAAAAGGGGGGATAGCAGTGGGAATGGAGGCGTCGCGGGGGGCTCTGCAATAGCCACGTCGGAATCGAACCGAGAGGATAGGAGCAAGCGGTGATGGCGAGAGGAGGAGCGGTGGGAGGGAGGAGAGGGGAAGGAAGGAGGGGGAGCGGCGGCGGCGACCCATTTTGGGAGGGAAACGGAGCAGGTCAGTGTGGGAAGCGGCGACGGAGAAAAGCAGATAGAGAAGACCTTGGTGGAGGATGACACCCTCGCCCTCCCGAGCCAGCATAACAGAGTGTTCCAGAGACTGAAAAAGGAAGGCAGCCAAATTGATCTTTCTCCCCCAACGGAGGTGGGAGAGGATGAACAGATGTGGGCCGAAAACCAGACGGTACCTTCCGTCGATGGTGAAGTACCTCATAATGGCTTCCGCCACTCTGTCCCAGGGCGAGGGAAGAGAGTCGCGGGTATAGCCCGACAGATATTTCTTTGGTCTGTCACCCGGGGCGTTGAATTCTTGAATTTCGGCGTGAAGGGAACGCCTGTAGTAAATATCGCCCGCAGCAGGGAGCCCGGTGGCATCAGCGATGGCGTTCGTTGAGATGGTGAACCTAGTGCTGCCAATTTGAACACGTCCTCTCGACCCGAAGCACAAATTCTGACATAAGAAACCAGGGCCGAGTAACCAGACATTCTTTCCAGAAAAGTAGAAATCCCATTTTCCACTAAGATGTTCCAAACCTCGCCATCATTCCTAAGCGACTCGCAATTGTCGGGCTCAAGGCGCTTCAATTGCCCCCCCATGAGAAGAAAATTAGAATAGTTACAGAATCGGAGATAGGAGCGAACGAGAGCCAGCCTGAACAGGATCGGCAATGATATTAAAACCCTTTCGCCACCTCCTCAGATGATTAATGTGTGCATAAAGCTCATTCGTGCGGGGATTTGCCGCATCATTACTAGGCGCCTTAATCAAGTACCCGTGTCAAGAAGTCATATCAATTAAATTTGCCATATTAACCGCCGCCATTTGAGAAGGCCAAGGCGGGCAAGCCGAGACCCAAGTCAGCTTCTGAGACCACCGATCAGCAGTGGAGTGTGTCATTTTGAACAATCTGACAAAGGTCATTCGGGAAGTTATCAGTCCAAATTTGCTGATTTTCGATGAGGACACCCATATTAGCAAGAAGATCCGCCGCTTGATTACCTTCCCGGAGGACATGCTGGAATTGGACTTGAAGGAAAGATCTTTGAATATTTCTAATATCAGCAATGATGTTTTTAATCGACCAATGGCCAGGGTCATTGGAGCGGAGGAGGTTTATGATGTTGAGGGAGTCACTTTCCACTTGAAGGGGATCATTGCCCAACTTGATAGTCATCTCAAGACCTTTGAGGATGGCTAAGGCCTCCGCACGATGGTTGGAGCCAAAATTGAAATTATGGGCAGAAGCAGCAACAATTAAACCCGAATAGCAACGGAGAATGGCCCCTCCTCCGGACATACCTGGATTACCTTTCGAAGCGCCATCCGTGTTGAGTTTTCTCCATCCCCTTGGAGGGGGAAGCCAGCAAATCAAATTCCTATCAATATGGGTTTTTTTACAAGGAATGGATAAATACTGCTGCCACTCCAGGGTGTGACAGAACTGAAGTTTTTGCTGATATTTGGACCAAGTGGTCAGGTTGATATTTTCTTGGAGAGCCAGGGCAATCTGAGTAGCCACCTGTCCAGGATTGAGACACTTTTCTTTGAAGATTCTTCTGTTTCTTTCTTTCCATATGCCCCATAAGCCATGCGGGAGGAGGAGTTTCCAAGCCAATTTTAGAATCGGATGAGTGAAGGGAGAGTACCATTGAGAAAGGGTGTCCTGAATGGAATCCGGAAAGATCCAAAAAACACCGAATCTCGAAAGGAGCCACTGCCAAATATCATGCGAGAAAGAGCAATGGACCAAGAGATGTGATGAGGATTCCTCTTCATTGGCACATAGAACACATTTGGTGGGAAGGGAAAAACCCCTTCTCTTCAGGTTCTCCCCAGAAAGGAAAGCATTTTTAGAGGATAGCCAAGAGAAAAAACCAATTTTTGGGGTGATCTCCTTAGGCCAGAATTTTATAAGAGGGGGGCCCACGTCAGCACAATGCATCGAGAGATAAGCAGCCTTAACTGAAAAGGAGCCCGATGTGGAGAGAGTCCAGATAATCTCGTCCTCATTATGGGAATACGGGATGTAAATGGTAGAGAGCAGCTCTCTAAGGGAGGACAGCAGGTTTCTTTGCAGGTCGCTGATATCCTCCCAATCCTTGATATCCCATGAGGGGATGGAATTCACCCTCTGCCAATAACCTGAAGCTAATCTACCATGAATATTGATGATACTTCTCTTGATAGGGTCCCAAGAGGGGTTGAGGTCAAGGGGATCATCACCAATCCAAGTGTCCCTCCAGAAATCAATGAGACGCCCATTCCCGAATCTCCATTTAGTGCCAGCACGAATGATGGGGAGCGAGCTACAAATGGAGTTCCATATGGCGGAGCCTCTAGTGGGGATGGATGTGAGAAAGTCTTCATTGTTTACTAAATACTTAGCACGGAGCAAGTGGGCCCAACAGGAATCGCCTTTAGCCACCTCCCAAGCGAGTTTTGCCAGGAGGGCCCCATTCATCTCCTTCATTTTCCGAAGACCAAGACCACCGTGAACAGTTGGTTTACAAACCTCTTTCCAGGCCACAAGATGGATCCTTTTCTTTTCTTCAGTTCCAGACCACAGAAAGTTCCTTTGAATTTTTTCCACACCTCCCTAACAGAGCTGGGAATCTTGAGCATGGACAGGAAGTAAGAAGGAAGATTCTGAAGAGTGGCTTTCACCAGCTGGAGCTTGCCGGCTGGTGAGGAAGCTCCTTTCAAGTGCGAGTTTTTTTGATATCTTTCAATTCTTGGATTCCACATAATTTTTGATTTCCTTCCATGGAAGAGGGATGCCAGGGTAAGAGGTGGGAGATCCACAATCGAGCAACCAAAGATATCAGCAATCTTCCTCTGAACTCTGGGGGGCGTGTTGATGAAGGAGATGCTGCTCTTGATGAAGTTGACCGTTTGCTGCGAGGCTGATTGATAAAGAGATAGGATATCCATAATAGCCCTAGCTTCGATAACAGAAGCCAAACTCAGCAATAAGGTGTCGTCAGCGAACTGGCTATGAGTGGCCGAGGGACAGTTAGAGGTGATTTTCATGCCAGAGATGATGGATTGATTTTTTGCCGCATCCAGAGCTCTGCTGAGGGAATCCGCCATAAGAACAAAGAGAAAAGGTGACAGAGGATCGCCTTGCCTGATACCTCTGCTACTTTTGAAGAAACCCGCAGGAATGCCATTGATCAGAATAGAGAAGCAAGGGGTTGAAACACATGAGTAAATCCAGCTACACCATTTTTTCGAACCCAAATTTTTCCAAGGTCTTGATTAAGAAAGGCCAGCTGACTCTGTCAAAGGCTTTTTGCATATCCAATTTTAAGATCATACCTGGAGACTTCGCAAGAAGAGCCGAGTGGATGGCCTCATGGACAGTAATTATACCGCCTTGAATAAGCCGACCTTTTATGAATCCATTCTGATTGTGAGAGATGAGGTTCGGCATAAGAGGTTTTAGCCTGGAAGCCAGCATCTTAGTGATGATCTTGTAAGACGTGTTGCATAAACTTATAGGCCGAAAATTGGAAACCTCCTTGGAATTATGCACTTTTGGGGCAAGGGCCACGAAAGTGGTGTTCCATTCCTTAAGCAGTTTGTCATTCATCTGAAATTCATTATCTGCTAGGAATAGGTCCTGCTTGATGATTTCCCAAAAAACTTGGAAGAAAGCGGCAGGAAAGCCATCCGGACCCGGGGCTTTGTCTCTCTTCATAGCAAAGACAGCTTTATGAATTTCCTCCATAGAAAAAGGCTTGGTTAGATTGTTGTTCATCTCAGGAGAAACCAGATGTGGAATGTGCTGGAGCATTTCATTCATAGATTGTTCCGAAGGGGCCAGATCAGCATGGAGAAGATTTGAGTAGAAGGATATAAGCTCATTGGAAATATCAGATTCAGCAGTAAGTAGAGCCCTGAAGGCGACACCAACTCACGAATCTTATCTCTAGCTTTATGTTTACATGCAGTGATGTGGAAGAATTTGGTATTACGATCACCTTGCTCAAGCCAGAGGGCCCGAGAACGCTGCCTCCAATAGGTTTCTTCTTCTTTAAGAGTGTTGTGATAATCACTGAGGAGAGAGATTTCTTGTTGGTGAAGATGATCCAACCTTCCAACAGCCTCAATTTGTTCGAGAAATTTTGACCAAGCTCTGAGAAAGCTCCTTCTTGCGAACCTTGATGTTACCGAAGACCTTCGACTTCCATATTTTGAGTTGTTTTTTGATTTCTTTGAGTTTGCTGGAAAATCTGAACATATTAGTTCCCTCAATCTCGATATTCCACCAGCTTGCTACCAGGGGAGTCAGATGGTTATTTTCAAGCCAAGCCAGCTCAAATCTGAAGGGAGGATTCTTGGCATTTACCTTGTGATTGGCGCTCAACAGAAGAGGGGTGTGATCTGAGCCAGCCCTTGGGAGGGAGCTGAGATAAAAGTCCGGAAAGAGAGAAATCCAATCCAGAGAGCCAAGAGCTCTATCTAATCTGCATTGAATGTGATTCCTGCCCAATCTACGGTTTGACCATGTGTAAGAAGAGCCGTGGAGATCCATATCCAGAAGTGAATTCTCCCTAATGAAATCAGCCAAAGCTTCCATGCTAGCCGGCATAGCAGGCATATCCCCCTGTTTATCTGAGGGATAAAGAGGACAATTAAGATCACCCATTATAAGAATGGGAATTTTACCACAAGTGATGATGAAGTTAGTGATATCTCTCCAAAGTTTTCCTCGATGAGTCTCCAAGTTTGGGGCATACACATTGATAGCAATCCAGGAGGAGTCAGCACCAATCTCTTGGAAGAGGATACAAAGAAAATTGGGGTGCTTGAACAGGCAATCCCCTTTAAGAATTCTGGGATTCCACAAGGTACAAAGCCCCCCAGAGTTTCCAGTTGAAGGTTGAGATTCAAAGGCAGCCGCAGGCCAGATTTTATGAAGCCGAACCTCCGTTTTTAGCTTGGTTTCCTGTAACATGATGATATCAGGTGAGTTCTGGAACTTGATGTCTTTGATGATTCTTTGTTTTTGAAGAGAGTTGAGCCCTCTTATATTCCAAGAAATGATCTTCATTTCTTTTGTTTGGGTTTACTCCCCACCACCATGGGGATAGTGCTTTGGGTTCCTTGCGCCACATTTGTAGCTGCTTCTAGCTGAAGCTTAACACTGCTTGGAGTTCTGCCTCTAACCTTTTCCAAGCCAATATCGGGTTTCTTGTTGCTGCTTCTAGTGAAACGGTGATTGAAACAATCATCGGTGGAGAGATCCGAGGGAGAGGGGCATAGTCGAAACAGGCGGGCAGAGGGGAGGCAGGGTGGGGGGATCGAGGGAAGAGGGGATCGAAGGAAGGGGGGAGGGGAAGGGAGCAGGATGCGGCGAAGGGGGAGGGGAGGAGGCAGCCAAAAGAAGGTCCTCACCAAGAGACGAAGAGCCGGGAAGAGCCGAAGGAGCCAGGGGGGGGGAGAGAGGATGGGGAGCTAAGGAGGAGGGAAGGATCTCAGAAGCAGGATCAGAAGAAGGGTTGATTTCTCCATCCTCAAGGAGAGCGAAGGAATTAGACGTGGGGATGATCGGGATCTCAATGGAGGACGATTTAGGAACGGATTTTTTCTTGAATTTTGGGGAGAGGGTTTGGGACAATGGTTTCGGTTGAGGTTTAGAGGGGCAGCCAGAGGCCCTATGGCCAAGTTTTTTGCAGAAGGAACAAGCTTGAGGAATGTATTCATAGTCAATGGGTTGTTTCCAGTTCCCAAAGTCCGAGATAAGCTCTATGTCCTTTGGCAAGGGGCAACTAATATCAGCATTAACACAGAAACGAGCATGAATAAATCTAGTTTTTGCTTTCGTGGCTTGATCTATAGCAATCAAAGAACCTATAGAAAGAGCAATACCTTCAATAACTGTACCGGATGCCAAAACTCCAATGGGAGCCCCGGAAGGCGGACCCAGATTGGGGCTTGGGTCATGGATTCCGTGTGTGGGTTGAAACCAGGAGACCATTTCCTGAGATAAAAACCCCGCCTGCCAAAGAACCACGGACCACCCAGCAGCGCTCTAGCGAAGTCTTCTTTCAAGCTGAAAGAGAATAAGATGAATCCATTTGGCATAGCCGCTATTTCAAGTGCTCCACATGGTTGCCATTTTAAACGAGCCCATTTTTTTATATCCTCCAGTGGGGGCCTAGGGCCCATCAGGCGTACCCACGAGGACGGAGTCACGAGAAGCGGCGGCGGCTCCGTGATATGAGAGGGGATGCGAAGGAAAAGGAAACTTTGCGATGAAGGGAAAGCTTTTACGCACCTTTGTGAGTGATGTGGAACCCTCCACGACTTTTGACCAAGCGAGAGGCTGTGAGGGAGAGAGAGGCCCTGACAGAGGGGCCCCCCGATCCGGACCAGGAGGGTCCGGCATTAGAAAGGGACCAGAGACAGCAGAGGCGAAAGTAGCAGGCGGGAGCATCCGAGGCACGATTTCTTCCTAGGATTGGGAGAATTTGCATTACTGAGGAGAAGCATTTCAATAAGGATAAAATCCCATTTGTAGAGGAGTTTTAATTATTTTAATGGGATAAAAATCCATTTTAGTGGTAAGGTGAGGGAGAAGATAAATGCTTAAGGCTTAGTAAAGCCTTTCCACACAGGTTTAGGTGGTCATGGGACCACTTGGGCATAACCACCCCCACCTTATTCTCACATGGATCTCCACGCATGGCTTGGTTTCCCCACCACTGCTTCACCTCCTTCTCCACATGGAAGCTTCCACGTATGGCATTTGCATGCCCCCCACCGCTCCATCACGTGGTCTAAGCATAGCATTTGGTGGTTGAGTGGGTAAGTGGGTATAATACTTACCACTTCACAATAATACATGGC
Organism: Taxus wallichiana var. yunnanensis; assembly: GCA_018340775.1. Lineage (NCBI taxonomy): Eukaryota > Viridiplantae > Streptophyta > Pinopsida > Cupressales > Taxaceae > Taxus > Taxus wallichiana. The sequence continues at coordinate 799,666,565 of CM031239.1, read as the reverse complement.
TCTTGGAGATTAATGGGATAATATAGACCCTATGCAACATAGATGAGCTCTATCACGTGGATAGCTTGATGAGCTAACATGTTGACCCTTGATAGGAAAATCGATCATATTCGATTCGTGGTGGGAAGCCACGTAGTGTCTTGTGGACCGACCACGTTGGCGATAATACCATAGTCCACATGGTAGTCGGGCTCCCCTCACGAAGAAAAAATTCAGCCTATTGTTCGGTGAGTAATATTTTACAACCGTTGAAGATCGAGAGATCGAAAACTACTAAACGACTCCCTTTTCCTTTCCGCCACATGTCACAGTGCCATTGGTCCAATATTGACTAGTTGACTAGAGTTGAATTTCCCATTGACTAAACTTTTACCAGACATATCTAGAGCTCCCAATGTTCATTTTTCACGTTCTCACCATTGATGGAAATATTTTGAAACGATCTTCTCCATGACACCATTTATGGATGTTTAGAACTTTTGAAAATGATCCCCCGATCAAAGGTTCAAGAATCAACCCTACTGATTGTTAGGTTAGAGTATTGATTTTATGGTATTCAAATTCAAATAACTCAAATGTATATGTAAATGAGTGGATGGGGCCATTTAGGGCTCTAGTGTGTTAAGTTAAAAATGTAACCATTCTAGTAGATTTTTGTGATTAATTTAATGGACACTTATGTAGTGATGATAATTAAATTGACATTAGATCGGATTAAGAATAATTAATTAAATTGAAATCCGATAGCCACAAATTAATTTGTTTGAAATTTCTAACACAATAACTCACATTTATTTGAAATGTCTAACACAAAAATCACATTTGTTAATTAATTTTGATCATAAATGAACTAATATTATGTCACAAGAGAAAAAAATTATTATAAAAAAATCAATATACCATGAATTAATATTATGTCACAAGAGAAAATTTAAAGACATAAGTTGGAGCCATCAAGTTATGCACCTTATGTTGAGGGTATACAAAAAAATATAAATATCTTAAATTTTTTAAAAACTATACCTTATAATAGTTTTTGTTGTTTTTATCTAAATATTTTCCTTGAGCATTTATATTTTATGGAAAGTGGTTTTTTAAGGTATTTAAATCAAGTAGTTTTCCATACAAAGGCATTTAGGGGTTAACCATTTGTAGGGTATTATGTCATACATTTTTTTCACTTATGTGGTATCATTTGATTGGGTGAAATTTTGATGTGATTTGATGTGACCCATTTTATCGGCTACTTTTTTCACATTTTAATTGAAAAAGTGACATGTACTAGTCCCTAACATTACATCTACCCTCAAAATATGTCTCCATGCTCAACAATTTGCTCCTCTTATATGTAAAAAATATACATTACTATTACTTTATTTGGATTTTAGAGCCATTTTGTATTAAAAAGTTGACACTCGATCTATATGCTTCCACAATTTAAATGTAGTTTTATGAGGGCACTTGGAAGAGCATGAACGTATGCCAAGAATATGCTACCAATTCCTTTTTTACGGATGTCCATACTCTATTATAGAATTATACATTTAACAAATTGTGAAAGAATGATAGTAAAGTCTTCTTCATTATTTCTTATTTAAAATTCTAATGATCTAATTTCGTTCGAATATTTAAAATGAGTGGATATTATTGTTTCACGTAGAGATTTATGACGTGGATTACATTTTTATTGCATATTCATGGTAAAAATTTGTTTCGTTCGAGAACTATTTCATTTTCTACACTTTAATATGTTAATATAATATTCCCTTTAATAGTGACTACATATAATAAGACCATGGTGTATCTTTATCCCAAATATATAATATAATTGAGCCAATTTTATAAAATTATATATTATTTTTAACTAACTTATGTTTCAAAAAAAAAAATATATAAAATTGTTATATTGTTAAGATTTTTCCCTTTTAACTAACAAAAATGTTTGGTCATTGATTTTAAATCATTATCCCATATTTGTATTTAACTTTAATAAAATTAAATAATAGTTTATACGAGTTTGAGATAATTATGACGTGGTAGATACATTTTAGTATTATTAAAAGTGTGCCTATAAGATGTATGTTCCTATATTTATGGACAATATGGAAAAGTACGAGTTTTAATTTTAGTTTTAGTATTATGAGTATTAAATTTAAACTTCAAAATTTAATGTGTACATATATATTAGAATTGAATTTTTTAATTTGAATTTACATTCAAAATGATGAATTCTTTATTTTAAACTTAAATTGTTGAATTAATTTTTGATAAAGGATAAAATATTTTTGACAAGGATCCTACCTACGAACAAAATGGACAGCTAACAAGATAAGATTATGAAGACAAAAAGAAACACAACCGATACACTGATGCGAGGCGAAACAAAAGCATCATTGCATCACCAAATCCAAACCAAATGTAGTCAAGCTGAAAGTGGAAAATTGAGATGTGAGCGTCATGTGCGAAGGATTTGAATGCATCTCGAAGAGGCCTTTTCTTATTTTGGACCAACGTCCACTTCTCCTTGTTAATATTGTTGGATTTCACATAAGGAGAATGTCAATACTGAAATAGGTCAATATGAAACCTATAAGGAGAAGAGGGGGTTTACCATTCCCTAACCATTCCGAGTAAGAGATATGGGTATTATGAGTCACAGAAATCACCTTAATGGCACCTGAGGTGGGATCACAACAAATTATAAACCCGAGGAGAACGTATCATAAGTAGAATAAACATAAGGATCAAATTAGGAATTCACATTGAAGTGAGAATGGATGGAATCCTTCCACCAAGCTAGCATAGCTCCATTTTTTCTCTTAGGATGCCCATAATTTATGGTCAAAAGTCCATTTTCAAAACATATGTTACAACACAAGGCAAACCTTTCATAAGCAAGAAGTTGAGCGAAAATCCTATCTCCAACCCATATATTGATTTTTTCAAGTAAATTTAGGGATAAATATAAATACACCCAAATCCGAGCATATGTGGTATGTAGTTGTTTGGAGGTTACATCATCAGATTTTGAAAATTCCTCAACTTGTTTCCAATGGCTTCAAGACAAGATTCATCTCATAGTTGGAGGGGTATACATTGAGTCTAACCCAAATAGGCATTGTGTCAAATGAATCTTTTAGTGGATCAAAAATGGATACCACATTTTCTCATGAAGGCATAGTAATCTCCCCAAACACAATACACACTATCAATGACCTGAAGGTCCTTAAAAGATTAAAAACTATGAAATAAGCTTTGGAATAAGGATAGATTTCAATCTTACCCTTGATTTTAGGGATCTATCTATCTATGATCCATTCATGCAGCCTAAGTAATATTTAGCCAAAAATTGTGGAACTTATAGATGAGCCCAAACCTACAATAATATTCCTCTAGCTCTTGAATCTTCTTGGTAACATCATCCTCAAGATTCAGCTCCAGGATGTCACCAGGAAGGTTATAAGGAAACATCCTTCCCCGAAATATTTAACACTATCTCGAGATGATTGTAGAAAATATTGAACAACACTTGGTTGGAATTTTTGAAATATGGTGACATGTTAGAAATCTTCAAAAATTCTTAGAGGTATTTTCTATAATGCATGGAAATCTATTATTTATTTTACCTAATATGCTTTATTCAAAAATAATAATTTCCACTTTTAAGAATTTTGTTAGCAAAAAAATCATTAAAACAAATGATTTTAAATGATACGTGGATGTAGTAGGATCAAAGGCCATAAAATTGTGTGTCAAGTAACAATATAAAGTTGTCCTCAAATTGTTTAGTTATAGTACATTATTCACTCTTCCCCACCACAAAAACTTAAAACAATTTAAGATAGCATACATTATACTACAAATGACAAGTCAAACAAACATAACGTTATACCTTATTTATCTTGAGATGGATTTGTACACCCCAAGCACCGTGCTACAACCTCTAATGATTGTTATGAGGGTGATTTTAACACTCTAGATTCCTTACACCATAAACACCAAATTGCCCATGTAAAAAATTGACGGCCACTTACAATTTTTTTCTAGATTTTATACTATTAATACTAATCATGGCATAGCTTTCTTTGTAATTTTCTTATTGATTGATGTCATAAAAAAATAAAACACATTAATATTGCATACAAGTTTCTCCACGTAGCCCCGCATGCATTCATTTCTACTCTTACCACACTACATACATCAATGGAGCATTCTTGAACTTTATATTCAAAAGGAAAATTAATCCTTGTACTTAACATTAATATTTTTCTTCATCTAATGTTTTGTGTCATTTTTTTAAAAATAAGTCAATTCTAATTGGATGTATTTGTATTGTTTCTAGATTGGGGTTTATTAAGGTGACATATTTTTGTGGCATATCCTAGCATACATGTAATGTTGCACCTCCTCTTTTGTTTTAACTTCACCTATATATTTACACAACATGTGATATTGTATACACTTTATTCACCTTATCTACGTAGATATGAAAACCACCTTGTAACCTTTTCCCCTTATGTATGTACTTCCATTGCTAAATTTTCAGTTATCACCTTCAAAGGTCTGAAGATACAACACCCCGACTTTCCTTCCTATGTTGTAATCAAATTCAAAAATACAACAGTTTCCATGCGAAATACTCCACCAAATGTGTTTTCCCCGCCTCCCTGGACCACATGAAGGAATAATCGATAGATCCATCTTAAGATGTCATCAAATAAAACTTGTGGAGGTCTACAAACGATACATTGATGATTGATTGAAATCATCCAAAATATTTCAATGCATTGATACAATTGTAAACAAATCATATGGTGATGAGATCAGAAATGACATGAATTGTAAGCTCCACACCTCAATAATTCACACCATATTTTAATTTCATTATTATTATGTAGTTATTTATCCATATGATATGTATAATAACATGGTCACAAGCTAAAATTTTATGGAACATTTTACCACTTGCTATTCTAAAAAACTAAGTGATTTATTATGCTTTTTTGTAGAGACTCTCTATTGCCTCCCTAAGCATAAATATCTTAGTCTCTATATATTACACTCTCTACTTGTTTGTTTGTTTTACCTTCACTTTTGTAGGCACCTATAGGAATTATCCAGATCATGAATGAGTAACATACATATCCAACATACTATTCTCTGACTCCACCTTTCATGTATGGTCTCAGACTCCGCCACTGAATCTTTGAGATGAAACCGTGAACGTCAGAATGGGATGCGCAATTCCATCAAATTGATATTATTTAATGTATATATTTATTTATGATTTCATTATTGACAGAGAAAATCCAAAATATGAATAAGAGTATAACATTTGAATACTCCCCATGGAGGAATACTCGAACACGAAAAATAAAACTCACCGAATAGAAAAATTTAAATACAAAATCCAAATAACTTTACATTGTCATCCTCACAAGAATAATCTGTAACTCATGTTCCTATTTTTAACTTAATAAGAGTGCTCATCCTACCAAATACGCATTGACTTATTTCAAATTCAATTTCATTGTTATTTGAACCAACGATATTCCTCCCTTTACATATCAAATCAAATTTGATTGTCTTTCAATGTTTATGCAACGTCATGGAGACATGAGTGGTTAAGTATTTTTATTTTAAGATAAGTTTCTACTGAGTGTTGAAGTTTCAAACATAGTCACCAATAGGCTTCTTAGAGACAACTATCTTTGTAACTAATTTTTTTGTAGTCATCCTTTATTTAAAAATAAATAAAAACCATGTTTTCATAATCATGCTGGAATATTGCTATAATAAAAGAAAAATAACTTCCCAGCTATTGTGAAGTTTTTTTGCACATTTATTATTAGTATTATAGTATTTTCCCTAAGGATGTGTATATGTAACACCTATTACATTGGCATTGAGGAGATAAAAAGCTGCTGAAAAAGAATGGAATCATTAAGTAATTTTTGCATGTCAATCTGTAAAACTGTTGCATTAGCCTTGAGGACATTTATATAGAACTATCTCCTTTGATTAATTGATTTCTTTCAACCAGAGAATATAAAAGAGTTGAGAAGGTATGAAATTTTTGTAGTTGTATTTTTTTAAAATCTATCCATGTGCATAAAGATTAGCATTTCTAATCAATGCATACATTGTTTTTGATTGATTCCGGTTTAAATTAGTTGTTTTTATATATTTTTATCAATAACTAGTTTGCATTGTTTGATAGAATTGTGGTAATCAGCATATTGTTAGATCGGTCATATTTCTCCAGATTCTTCTTCATCCCCTTTATCTCTTTTTCACATACCAATACAATTAAAGGTGTGAAAAATATGTCTAGAATGTTTTATTGATCCACGGTAATGGCCATCTTATAGTAGATTTTCTTCTATTGTCTGTTCTATTTTTACATTTGGGTGATTATTTCTGTGCACTTTTAGTTCGTCTGTGTTTTTGTTTGAGATGCGATGGAAGCAGAGACTATAATTTTTTTGCAATGTAAAACTTTTAGAAATTGAATACACTGCATAACACATTTTTATTGAATAATCTGTATGCACATTTTTGCAAGGAACTATAGATGTTTGAAATCTATAATAATTATTGTCTATGGAATATGCTTGTTAGGTTTTTGAAAAATTTCAATGTTTACTATTTACTAATACGAGGGAGGGACTATGAATTTATTCTATATAAATATATATATCTAAGTAGGAATTTTTGTTCAATTTTAGTTTTTGTGTTTTTGTAATATCGCTTTAAAACTTCCACAAGTGATGGTGTGATGGTTCAAAAAACTATAAGAAAAATTTCACTTTGTAGTCATTAAAATGGTGCATACTAACTTCTCTAATTCTAATTCTAATAGAACCAATTAATGCCAATTTGAAAGAAGCATTTTCTTGTCAGTAGTAATATTTAAATAACGAGTTTCTAATATTTTTTAAGAGAATATAACAAATATTCAGCAAGCTACTTCGTGCCCAACAAAATTTAAAGAACGAAACAAACTTGTATATTACTACACAACATTCAAAGGGAACATTCAATGACATACTGAAAGACACCATGAACTATATTCTGCAATTTCTTCAAGACCACGGCTCTCTTTTCATGGCCAACGTCTATCCCTATTTTAGCTATGACAGAAACAGAGATTCAATCAGTTTAGATTACGCTCTGTTTAAGTCGACATCTTTATGGTGATAGACGAAAACCTGAGCTACACCAACTTTTTGATGTCATGGTTGATACTCTCCTTTTCACCATGCAATCTTGGGACATTCTAACATGCTAATTGTGATAGCTAAAAGAAGATGGTCATCTAGTGGAAAGGAAATTTCTATGATTGAGAACGCCAAAACTTATAACAATAATCTTATCAAACATGTACTTTAGAATGCAAGGACTCAAAGGGGCCTGGAAGTAGTATCGAGACTTACATCTTCACTCTTTTCAATGAAAATTTGAAGGAGGCGATGAGATGCAGAAGCACTTTGGGCTCTGTTGTATATTTCTTTCCCCGGGTAGATATAGACAAGCAAAAGAATATAGAAATAAAAGAAGCTCAAATCGACATTTATTCGTGGCACACATAAATGGCGCATGACACAGAGTGTCGACATGGTAAAAGTTGCACCTTGGCACACATAAATGGTGCATGACACAGAGTGTCGACATGGTAAAATTTGCACCTTGGTGCACATAAATGGCGCATGACACAGAGTGTCGACATGGTAAAAGTTATGCCCTTGGTGCACATAAATGGCGCATGACACAGAGTGTCGACATGGTAAAAGTTGCGCCTTGGTGCACATAAATGGTGCATGACACAAAGTGTCAACATGGTAAAAGTTACACCTTGGCGCACATAAATGGTGCATGACACAGAGTGTCGACATGGTAAAAGTTGTGCCTTGGCGCACATAAATGGCACATGACACAGAGTGTCGACATGGTAAAAGTTGCACCTTGGCGCATGACACAGAGTGTCGACATGGTAAAAGTTGCGCCTTGGTGCACATAAATGGCACATGACACAGAGTGTCGACATGGTAAAATTTATGCCTTGGCGCATGTAAGAGGATGTCAACACACACATGGATGCACCAAGGTGCACCTTCAGGAGGTGCAACATTTTGAGCGCTGACAGGAAGCAGGCCCTGGCGCAAATATTCAGATGGCCATAAATTTTGACTGGGAGCTCAGATTCATGCAAGGTTGGACTTTTGGAAAGCTTAATTGGGTGAGAAAAAGTTCTTGAAAATACAAAATGTAGTTCGCCACTTTTTGGGTTCATTGGGGTTCTCACCTACCATCATAATGAGATGAATTAAATGCAACCTAGAGGTGGTTGGGGTAGATTTGGATTTCCTCTCTCTTTTCTCTCTCATTCTTCCTATAAATTGTAAGGAGGGGCTTCTTTCTAAAGGCTGGACATTTTTGTTTTGCCCCTCCCTTCTTCTCTTTGGCAGGTGAACTTGTGGAGTTAAAACCTCCCATTTGAAACTGTGTAATGCAACCTTGCTTCTTGGCATTTTGCGCAGTGTGTTGATCAATTGTTGGAGCAAAGTAATGCATGTCTATGGATGATTCTCAACCCTCTCTATGTTCATTTGCATCCTCCTAATCTTTCATTGTGAATCTGGCTATCTTTGCATGATCTTGCATTACATTTTAATGGTCTCTGTGTTTATTGGCAAGACAGTGTTCTTCATTTCGGTGCATCACCTTTGTAGTTTAGGTTTTATTTTATGCATTTTATTACCCTATCTCCTTGGTGAGTTAGATTAGGTTTTTAGTAAACCCTCTCGCATTTTGCGCGTGTGCATCTAAACAGAGGAATAGGAACCGGCCTTCATCCGGAGAGCTTTTCCGATTTCGCAAGGTCCACACTTGGGAAAAGCTCCATGTTATGCAATCGCATTGAGAGTCTCGACCCATCGAGTTCGAGACATTTAGGTCTTTGTGATTTGCCATCACTGTGCTCTTATATCCCATAAGGAAGCTTCAGTATACCCTATTTCTATCTAGGTATTGATGTCGCCATGAACTAGCCTTTTATTAAAATAAATGAATATATGCAACAATGAATAAGAGAGTAATGAATAAATTTAATATGGAATTTAAACCCTTCCTCATTCATTCGATAATTAGTTATAATTTAATGTTGATTATTTATATTCACCGAGGTCTCAATTAAATTTATAAACTCATTCTCTAATTAAATTAATCTTATTCACCTAGGTAGTTAATACCTAGGCCACACCTATAATTTAATAACTAATTAATACTTGTATGTCCGTTCCATTAAACCCCTTTAAATAATTTATTTATTTAAACAAAAATCCTTAATGTTTATTTAACCATCCCATAGTCCAAAATACTATTTATTTATTTATTTATCTCAAAAGGCGAAAGGTTCTAACATTGTATAACCCTTTAGTTAGAATACCTAAGAACCCATTAATTAATTGGCCTCATCCACTTACTTTTAACAACCCATTCCCATAAAATTATTCACAACATCAAATGGGTAGGGTAAAATCTCAGCTAATAGCTCATGTCTAAAATCATACCCATTATGGGTTAAGGAAGCGTTGCACACAGAGACGAGATAAGTAACCCAGATATCCCCTCATTTTAATAAATACAAATTAATCAATTAGATCTGGATCTTCATCTACAGAGGGTTAAAATGTCTTAGTGAGGAATGAAAACCACTTCCTACCACTATTTTATTGTTGTATACAGAAGAGAGGAAAAATATTGGGGATCGGATGCATCCAATGTCCGGATATATTGATTTTTCTTCTTCCACGAACTCGTGCTACGTGCAAGTGTAACCATTGTAGCTCCATTCTTAAGGTATTTTCTGCTATCACTTCATTTTTTCCTGCTCTTTTATATTTTATCGAGATTAGTTCTTGTTTTGATTAAGGAATTGAAAGAGCCACTCCTTCCTCCCACGTATTTCCACTACATGTTTTGTGTCTTTTAAAACTCTTCCCCTGCGTGTTATTTTGGCTAGCATACTCCATGCTTTCCCCAACATAAGAGCTTTGAAATAGGTATGGATACCCATCACAATAGAATGGAAATAAGGTTTTGTTAGATGTTTTATTTGCATGTTCCCTAGTTTACCTATATGCAAATTGTGGGGGCATACACATGGCACGTGAATTGTTTGACAGAATGCCCTCTGTAGAAATCTATGCAAAATTTGGCAGTATATGGAATGCATTTCTTATTTGTGGTAGAATGTGTTTGCAATATAAGGTGTGGTGGATTTTTATTTGTAAGAGGGGGCTGGTATTTTCTTAGAATGATTATGCACTGGATACCATTAATCTCTTTGTGTAATCGCAAAAGGCATGTTTTAGGTTGGTTGACACTACATTCGACTAGGGGACATTGCATTCAAGAGAGTTTGGTGACCTTAGTGGTGGTCGGGAATAAAGGAAAAGACACTAAAACCGTTTGATCAGATGCCTCGTAGAGATGTGCTCTCATGGATTGTGTTGGTGGCAAGATGTGCACAAAGTGGAGTTTTTGTAGAGAAATGAGAAAGCCCACAAATTGTTGCCAGAATGCCTAAAGTTGATGTGGTCTCGTCAAATGTGGGGATCATGGGATTAGTGTAAAAGGTATGGATCACTCTTCCTCTTGCTTCAAACTAAACATTTCATCAATTTTTTTAGTGTTGGATTTTAGTATGTTGTATATTAAAACAGAAATGCAAATTAGAATGAATGATATGGCTTTTACCTTTCCTAAAAATATTTTTCTTTAAACTCTTATGCAATTTTAAAAAAATAGGCCTTTGGAACCATGTGCATGGAGTGCCATGTCAAATGGTTAATGGGAACCAAAACCTCAAACAAGATCCATGTCGACCCAAGACACCATGAAGTTTCTTAACCAAGATGACTAACTCGATTAAACGAGGTGAGATTCGATACCCTTTTAACACTTTAGTCACTTTTGGTGATGTTTCCACTTTATGAAATTGTGATCGGTTTTGGCTTACAAATGTTGTATTGATTTGGTGGATTCAATACTCATATATGAGAATTGAAACCAACTCTCAGTTTCATAAAAATAATTTCATAAGTTAGAGTTTCAAGTGGATGTTGGAGTCCACCTATATGTCGTGTACAAGAGAAGTATTCGATGTGTTTACAAAAATTGGTCTCAAAGTCACCTTCATAAATTGAGCCCTGTATAACGTATTTGAATTCCGTCGAATCCAACGAGTTCTTTGTTTATAGGGGAGTAGGTAGGAATCGATGAAATTTATGTTTGAACTTAAAACGAGTGGTTTTGGAAACCATACTGTAAGAACTTTAGTTGTTTTGGTCAATTTTCGCACACTCACAACTTAAGCTAGAAAATATTTCTGAGAATCCCATAGTTCTGTAAATTACTTGTGAACCCCTTTTTATAGTGTTACAGTGTGTGTAGAGTATTATTTAATCAATTACTTTGTATGAAAGGATTTTGCAATTTAAAGTGTTCTTTCTCTCCTCCCTCCTCTCTATCTCTTAATATAAATATGAAATTTTGGTTGGTCTTGGAAACGTGAATGGATTAAAATGTAGATGAGTTTTAAATAATATGAAAATGGGTATGAATTGAGAAATGGTCAAAATATTGTGAATAACAAAGAAAATGTTTTATAATTTCTCTCTTTTCCCTACTCTCTCTCTCTCTAAAAAAGTAAATGAATGTGTGAGGAAATTATCTCTCCTCTCTCTCCTTATCTCTACCTCTCTTTGTACTTTGTTTGAAATTACTTGAAATGATGAATGTCTTGTTTGTGCTTGAGTGTAAGGGTTTTCCATACTCATTCTAGGACTGCCACAACGTTGGTTGCAGGTACCTAAGCAAAAAGGAGTAGTAAAAATGACACTTGTGTCTTTTATTAGCATGTTATTTGAAGGCAATGTAATTGTTTAGAATATTTCAGTGATATTTTTATGAATAGGATGTATTATTTTCATTATTTCCATGATGAAAATGATAGTGTTGCGTATTCGAGACAATGTACTAAGTCGCGCACCTAGTCAGACGTTTTCCTATTTAATGATTGTTACTCTTGGTGGCAATGATGTATATTATATTAAGTAAATGAAGTTGATTATATCATGTTGATTTTGAAAACGATGGCAAAGAACCCTTATTTTAGTGTCAAAATAAATATAGGAGGATGAAACTAAAATGTTTAGTTTCATCATAATTGTTATATGATTATTTCAAGTAAAACTATTAGCAAGTAATTTAAAAGGAAGTTGTTTTACCTATCTGTTAGTGTTGCAGTAATGACCTAAGAAATCACTTATAGAAATATCAACTTACATTTGTGTGTGTTTGTCTTATTAAGCGTAAAGTAACCAAGCATTCATATAGCTCACAATTTTTACTCGTGTTGAATGTACATTTGACCCTCTCTAATAAGCTCCAAGTTAGGCTAGTTGTTAAAGCATGAGTCTACATACTTAATTTTATTATTAGACTAGTTCATATCCATTCCATTATTCTCTCCTTATTGTTTGTAAATTATACATCCATTTAGGGTGTTCTTGTTTATTCACGTACCTATAAATTTAGTACGTGGTTCCTTTGTTTAATAGAATAAGAAGAGATAGAAAATCTCTATTCTCTCTCCTTTATTTCCACCTCACAATTTGGTATTAGAGGATAATATCTCTCGCTGGTGTGCTTGGTGTGGTGAGTGTGGAATTTACATGGATGTAGAGTCTCTTCTCTCATGCGTGGTGATCTTGACTGTGTAGCAACGTGGAAAACACACGTGAGTGGTGCATAGAAATCAAAAGCATGCATGGAAATTTTGTTTTGTTTCTCCTACGCTAAAGAAAAAAATCTTCTGATGCATGGTGATTGGAGCCTTCAAAGCATGCATAGAAGAAACATGGTAAGTGAAGCCTTCAACCTGTGTGGAAAGACCAAAAGTTGCATGCAAAGAGGCAAAGAATAGATCAAAAAGTTGTTGGTGCCTGGTGTTGCGTAGAAGAATCCATGTGGTTTATTTTATTTATTGTAGAAAATTTCAAACAATTTCTGCATGGAAATATATACTTTTATTTTGTATTTAGTGATACTCTGCATGAAGATTAATCACGAGCCAAAGAATTTTTAAAACTGCGTGGAAGCATTGTTTTACAAACTTCTGCGTGGAACCAAACTTCTGCATGGTCATTCTTCCCTGCTGCAAGAACACCATTCATTAGTGCATAAAATACGAGAGGAGAGGAGAATTTGGCTTCGTGAAAGCCTGAAAGTCTCTTAAAATAATTTTTTTAAAAAGTGCTCGGAGAAGAAACTTGGAGTCTCTCAAAGTGATGTTGAATGTCAAGCGTAAACGAAATGATCGAGATTGCTGAAAGCCACAACATTGACTCACCATCCAGAGAACACCGTGAAGAAGCTCCTAAGAGCTCTAGGTTCTACTTTGCTTTGCTAAATGAGCTTCAAAACACCGACAATCTAGTCTTCAACGAGCTAGTTCAACGAGGACTTCTTGAATATTTCCTTTTTGATGTCACCACTTAGGAAAAACAACTTTGGGAAGAGTTAGAAGCCGGGTACGATGCAAACTATGAAGACGAAGAAGAACACCCCACCAAGTGTCGTCGTCTCTCAAAGACATGAGTATCGAGAGCATCTACAAGCCAGTACTTCTCATCAGTGAGTAAAAGTTGTAATAACTCTTGAATAAATAAATAATTTATTTTATTATTATTACAATGTCTGCTCCGAAGTTGCTTCTTTCTAATGATTAGTTGCCATAACCCCTAATGAATTAATAAAGTATGAAATAGCTAGTGTTAAATCCTTGATGTTGATAATTCTCAAGATTAGTGATGATGTGCAAACACATGTTCGAAATGTGGGGAAACCAAAGGAGGCCCGAGAAAAGCTGGAAAAAATTTATGAAGCCAACAATCGACTAAGATCCTCAATATTAAGTCAAATATGCACACCCTCTCTATGGGTTAAGATGAGAAATTGAGGAGTTCTTACATCATGTGGCTGAGCTATGATCGAGTTATTAGCGACGGTGAAATAGTGACGAAAAAATTTCATCGATCAGCTTGAGAGCACTCCCTTCTCAATTCCAAGTGTTTGTTACGACACTGAATGTATCTAAAAAAATATTGGCATTCAAAGAAATTGTGAATTTGCTATAGCAAGAAGAGGCCATCAATTCATCCCAAGAGGAGTCTTAGGATAAAGCCCTATACTCAAAGCCATACCGTGGCTAGAAGAATCAGAAGGGTTCCCAGAGAAGACAAATCAAGCACAACCAAAATAATAGCAAAAAGATCAAAAGCGAAACAGTGGTGTCACCTTTTTAGATCCAACACTCATAACACCGATCACTATTGGTACAATAGCTTAAAACAATGGGTCTTCAAGTCAAACAAGCACATCAGGGGAGTGAATATTTTCAAAAGTCAAAATGGTGTCCCCACTGGAGAAAGCACAAGGGGCATCTCGCACCTATTGAGATAATGAATCTGAAGAAGAGAGCTCAAAAGGAGCCCATTCTGGTAAGAACCTTTTTCTCATCTCTCAGACTTCACAACCCATGAAGAGATTCTAGTTGATAGACTCCGGTGAAAGTAAGCAGATGTAAGGTCACAAGGCATTGTTTGATTCACTAGACAAACAACCCACTTGTGATCAAGTTCGGATAGAAGATGACAAAGAATACGTTGTAGAAGTAATAGGAAGAGTCACCATTCCTCTGGGACCATGAAAATGTATGCTTACAAAGGTACTATATGTTCTTGGATTGACTAGCAACCTCCTGTCAGTGACTCAACTATTCAATCATCGCTTGAAGGTAGAATTTTTGTACAAAATGGCATCAAATGATGTTTGATCTCGTGAAAAGGTAAGATTATTGCTAGAGCATTTCTAAAAGATAATTTATTTTCTTTACATAATGTTTTATCTTCTCGCAATAGCTTTATCTCGCATCAATACTACAATCTACTGCACTCTGGCATTTTAGATATGGACACTTGTCGGCTAGTTCATTACATCATATGAGTTCAAAATAAATGGTTCATGGACTACCCAAATTGTCCATTTCCTTACCTCTTGTACCTTGGTTGTCTTATAGGAAAACAACACAAGGATCCATTTTAGGCAAGCATCTTCTATACCAAGAAGCATTTGGAGGTAGTTTATATCGATCCGAACAACCCTCATCCAACTTTATTTTTAGGATACAAGTAATTTCAACTATTCATGGATGACCACTCCCACAAAATGTGGGTGTTTTTTCTGAAGAAGAAAAGTGAGGCTCTTCAAAGACTTCCGAAATTTTATCATCATGTTGTGCAAGAGACCACACAACCTCTTTTTCTACTTCACTCAGATTGAGGGTGGGAATTCACATCAAACAACTTCTTGGCATTCCTGAACCCAACTAGGCATAAACCAAAACTGTCTCGATCCCAAAATGCACTAGAAAAAGGGCATTTTGAGCAACGCAATCACATAATGATGGAGATGGCTCGCTACATGCTAACAATAGCAAATCTAGAGGAACACTATTGGGATGAAGCAAAGATGAAAACTATATATCTTCTCAACAGGGCACTGACAAATATTCTACAAAATAAAACACCATAAGAGGTATGGAGTGGTAGAAAGCCATCAATTTCTCATTTGTGAGTATTTGGCTGCACAACATACATGCATGTCCCAGCTCAGAAGAGAAAGAAGGTTGAGCCAAAGACACTCCCGTGTATCCTACTTGGCTACAACACTACCTTGAAGGCATATCATCTCATGGATCCTGAGACAAAGAAAATATATGAGAGTCGGGATGTGGTTTGTGACGAGTCATCCTTTGACTCTGTAGTGACATCAAAAGAACCATTACCAACCACCTCTCACCGACTAGTCTCTGAATCAGATGAACAACCAGAGGAGACTACTCAGAGAAAAGAAATGCTGCCAAGAGAGCTATTTTTGACCTTGGAGAACTGGAGAATGTGACTCCACATCAATCCACATGGAAACAACACAGTTATTCTCATAATCAGAAAATTTATCATCCGAAGTGGGTACAAAGCACCATCAAGGACTCACATTTTCAACAACTCTCAGATACATCATCCAGAGTCAAAACAAGGAGTCAAACAAGAAATAAGGTAGAATTTGCACTCATGAGTTCACTGATTAATAGTTTTGAGCCTGATAATGTTCTTGAAGCACTTAGTCAACCTCAATGGAAGGAAGTCATGGATACAGAATATGACTCACTTATGAAAAATTGGACATGGGAACTTATCGATCTACCTACAAGAAAGAAACCCATAGGTTGCAAATGGGTTTTCAAGAAAAAATATAAGGCAGACGAATCCATCAACAAACATAAAGCATGTCTTGTAGCAAAATGATATACTCAGAAAGATTACATCGACTATGAAGAAACCTTTGCACCCACTATGAAGATCAAGACCATCAGAGTTGTTTATGCACTAGAAGCACAAAAAGGATAGAGACTTTAATATATGTACATCAAGAGTGCATTCCTAAATGGTGATCTGAAAGAAGAAGTGTACATGACCTAGCCTACAACATTTGTTGATGAAGAGCATCCTAAGAAGGTATGTCATCTCATCAAATCACTATATGGACTGAAACAAGCTCCAAGGGCATGGTATATCAAGATCAACAATCACCTTTTGTAGCATGGGTTCACTCGTAGCCCCTTAGATTCAAATTTGTATATAAAGAAGGTAGGAAAGGAAATTGTCATTCTTATTGTATATGTAGATGATCTTGTGATCACTGGTAATTTAGAAGATCAGGTTGATATTGTGAAGAATGATCTCAAAAGAACCTTTCACATGACAAATTTCAGGCTACTACATTATTGTCTTGGCTTGGAAATATGGCAAAAGGAGCACCACATTTTTTTATCCCAGATAAAGTATGCCAAGACACTCCTGGAAAAGTATAGAATGTCTAATTGTAAACCTATATCCACTCCCATGGAAAAAGGCTTACAACTTTCAAGATTCCAGGACTCACCTCAAGTAGATGCTACACTCTATAGGAAACTTATTAGAGAGCTCATCGCTTGACGTATACGGACCAAATCTATGCTTTGTTATCAGCCATCTTTCGGTGTACATGCAAAAGACAAAGCAAAGTCTTTGGACAATAGCAAAGAATGTATTGAGATATTTCCGAGGAACGTTTGATTATGGTCTAGAATATAAGAAGAAACATCAATTCTTCTTAAAGGGATATGTCGACTCGACCATGTTGGATCTATTGATGACAGGAAGTCAACTACAGGATACATTTTTCATCTTGGATCTGGTCCCATCTCGTGGATAAGCAAGAAACATAATGTTGTTTCTATTTCATCCACAGAGGTAGAATATCACACCGCACGAGGAGATGTGTGAAAAACAATATGGTTACGTCACATTTTGGATGACATGGGAATTCCTGAAAAACAATCACCTATTCTCTATTGTGATAATCAAAGTGTGTTGAAGCTCATGTAAAATCTAGTATTTCATG
The DNA here is from genome assembly GCA_018340775.1 of Taxus wallichiana var. yunnanensis. Lineage (NCBI taxonomy): Eukaryota > Viridiplantae > Streptophyta > Pinopsida > Cupressales > Taxaceae > Taxus > Taxus wallichiana. The sequence continues at coordinate 799,648,994 of CM031239.1, read as the reverse complement.
AACAAATGAAACATATTGAAATTGATTGTCATTTCATTCGAGAGCACATCTTGAACCATCATATTCAGCTCTAGTACTGTCCTACAGAAGCACAAGTAGCTGATATTCTCACCAAGGCTCTTGGAAAAGTTAAATTTGATCTCTTCAGAGGTCACATTTGCAAGAATAATGTAATAAGGGGGAGTGTTAACATAGTCTATGTACTTAATTTTTATTATTAAACTAGTTCCTATCTATTCCATTATTATCTCCTTCTTTTTTGTAACTTCTCCCTCTATTTAGGGGTTCTTGTTTATTCACATACCTATAAATATTGTACGGTGTTCCTTTGTTTAATAGAATAAGAAGAGATAGAAAATATCCATTCTTTCTCCTTTATTTATGCCTCACACTAGCTTCAAATATCCTTCATAGTCTTAGTGAATTAGAGGTGTTGCATGTGTTTTTGTATTCCTCCCTAGAAACCGAGTTGAGAACATTCACATAGGTTTGAAAGTGTGTAATATTCCTTAGTGCGAGGCATAAAATCATTTTAATGGCATGCCAAATGACATGTTGAGATTGAAAAATCATAGTTGTTTTTAGAGACTACATAACATTAAAATTTTAATGTATTGAAAAGTGGGTGGGACCACAAAGGTAGTTAGGTTGTGTATTAATTCCCTATTAAGTTTTTAATTGTAAAGGAAAATTTGTAACTTTCCCTCATTTGGGAACATACCCTTGGGATGTCGATCTAATCATTTCAAGGGTCATGGAGATTTCTTGCAACATATTAAATATTTCTTATGATGTGAAGGTGGATGTGAAATTTATCCACACGGAACGAACTCAAATGGACACACGGAGCTCAAGTTATGACCTTGTCAAATTCCTACTAATTTTGGTGCATCACATGTCATTACCAAATTTGATCCTTTTGTTACTTATTTTCACATACTCATTTATTTGGCCATCTTTCTCATTTTGTTATGTTACTTAAAGAATTTATCCTTAAATGTTTCCCATAAAAGGCCACTAAAGCACATGTAATTTATGATCAATTAGCAAAAGACCCTATTAATGATCCTTTCCCCATTTGTGACAATTTTCATGGTGAATTTAATGTTTATACTAGGTTGATGCTGATATTTTGACAATGTATTTTAATGACATACTCGATGTGCTCCCGAGCTAGAGATGGTATTGTCTTTATCACACCACATCGGGAACTTATGCCCTTTTCTTACTATCTTAATTTATATTTCACAAACAATATTGTTGAATATAAATCCCTCATTTTATTTTTGTCTATTTCTCATGCCATTCATATATATCATCTTCAAGATATAAAAAAATTCATCTCATTGTTAATCACGTTAATGGTACATACCAAATAAAACAAGACAACCTCATACCCTATCATATAATTGTTACTAACATGTTTAGTACATTCAATTCATACACTATTGTGGATTTACCCCACAAAGAAAATTGAAACATTGATGTCATGGCTAGTGTGACTTATCTTATCCCCTTAGACATTACCGATGACCACACTAGATTCACCATCAATAATTAGTGACATCCCTCTATAGAGTCTCATAAGCATAGAGGTTTTACAATTTCTTGTTGTCATCCATAGTGCTAAAAATCTAGAATGGTATACTAAGATATATATAATTTACTTCATTATCAAACATTATTGGCTCACATATCCTCGCATGAGACAAGACGACTACCACGATGCTACACGATATGTCATTATTTGAGGTTCTTTATTTAAATTTTTTATTGATGGTAATATCATGCACTTCCTAGGATAGAATTATATTATAATTATTTATCCCATATACACAATAGTATATGTCATGTACATTTTATTGTAAAAGCCATGGCAAAAGATACTACTCGGGGGATACTATTGGTGAACCATGGAAAAACATATTTTGGACTATGTTAAATGATTTGAAAAATGATAACATCATAGTAATATTCACCATTCACCAATGTGTGATTTATAACCTATTATATCCCCATTTCCTTTCTCGTTGTAGCGATTTAATCTCATTGACAAATTCAATCCAGAATAAACTAAAGGACACAAATTTATAATCACTGCATTATTGAATATTTTACCAAATGGGTTAAGGTTTCTCCTTTACACATCATTACCGGTGAATATATACTTGTTTATATTTCTTAATATACATAGGTTGTTGAGGAATTTTGTTTATTTGGAGAATTAGGTCTAGGGGTGTCTCTTGTACATTTAGTATCCCCTCCTTAGTGGTCTACCTAGCTAGTCCCATCTCTCCGCCATGTAAAATTCAAAATTTATGGATGCTTTTTCAAAATAAAATCTATCGAAAATAGATTTATCCCTCGAAGGACAGATGTTCATTAAAAAACAAGTATACAAAAATCATGCAAATCAAGGTCAAAAGAAAAAAATAAAGAAAAATAGATTGATACCTCAAAGGATGGCTATAATATTATTTTTTCCATATATATGTTATATAGATTATATCATATCCTCAAAGGATGGCTATTCCTTATGAAATGAAGGATTCATGTATTGATCACCTTCCATTTTATCATCATCCCAAGAAATCTTCCCACATCGATTAATTTTCTTCTAGCAAATGTCCTACATTGATCAATTTGCTCTTTCCCCTTCCCAGAGCTAGGGCATAGTTTTAGGGAACACCAATTTCGGATTACCCTCTTCACTTTGTAAAATCACATCACAAACCCCTATTTCCATATCAACGTTAGGTTTATGAGATCTTCTCATCCATGTTTTGCTTATGATCTTTGAAATAACTAATTATCATTGGTTATTTGCTAACATCAGTTTTGGTCATATATGCCTTACATTACCTAGACCCCCTCTTAATTACCTCAATGTGAATAGAGGCATATTTTCCTCGAACATTCCTTTATATGTAGAGATGTTTATATCTATAGGTCGTTATCATTAAGGTTGTGTCTTATCTTACTCCTCATTTGATCTTATCTTCTCTTTCTCATCCTAAGTCCCACTGGGCCATACATATTTCCCCTTTGGGACACTCCTCTTAACCATTAATTTCTTTAAGTCCATATTCATGGCCATACTCATTTTTCCCCTAGGGTGTTTTATTATGATATTCAAATTATCCCTTTTTTGGGCATACATTATTTTTCCAAAGTCCAAACTCGTGGCCATATTCTATATTCTCCCTTTAGGAAATTTGTTTCCATATTCTAAATCCTCTCCTTCTCATTTCAAATTCCACTTCTATGGCCATATTCACTCTTCCTTGAGCATTTTCTTTCACTATCTTATTTATTTTGCACACAAATCCCACCTCGTGGCAATACCTTTTTCCCTTGGGGAATTTTTAATTAATCATTTGTCATTTCTTACCATACTCTACTTCACTTATTTCACTACCCATTTTTCATTTCACCTTACTTTCCATATTTTTGCTCCCCTTGAGGCACCATTATTTTCATCCTTATGGACACATACCTTTTCACTTGATTTGACATATATGAAGGATTTCACATACTTTGATTAATTACTTATGACCCATTGGTCATCATGGATTACATCCATAATACATTGGTCTTCACACACTCACTATTCCATAGAACATTGTAGCCCATCTCCATTGAGACCACAATTTTCCTTTACCGATGTGATATTGGAGTCACGACCATAGTTTTTATTTATATTGTTATCATTTTTTTCTGGGGCATTTTGGCTTAGTTATGCCTTCACACCCATATTTTCTTCACCCACATGCCCTTATTCATCTACCTTTTTCAAACATGTCATCGATTTCCCATGACATCATAGTTCCCTCATTTGAGGGTAAGCTCATCATCTACTATTGATGTGTGATCACAACTCCCCGAATGTCTACAACTCGATGGGTTGAAACTCAAAGTTTGATTCCATAACATGGATATTTTCATATAGTGTGGGACTTTGTGATGGGAAAGCTCTCTAGATGAAGGTCAGTTCTTATTCCTCTGCATTACGATCACACATACAAATTGTAGAGGATCTACTCTAAAATATACTTTAACTTTCCAAGGATACATGGTTAAGAAGATGCAGGAAATTAAACCTAATCTAATAGAGGTGATGTACCAAAGGAATCGGGAACACCAACTTTGACATTAAACACAAACCATTAAAAATTTAATACAACCACCATGCACAGATAACCAATATTACAATGAGAGATCGAGAAGACAAAAATGAACACAATAGGGGTTGAAATCATCCACAAACTTATATTATTACTCAAATATTTGATATAGTGCCTTACAATGGTTAAGAGGAAAGATTGCATTTACAGTTTGGATGGGAGGTTTGAACTCGACAAATTCACTTTCAGACAAGAGAAGAAGGGAGGGTGCAAAGATAAATTTTCCTACCTATAAAATGCCCCTCCTTACAATATATATGAAGAATGAGAGAAAGGGGGAGAGAAGAATTTGAATCCCTACTCTAACCACCCTATAATGCATTGAATTCTCCTACAAAAATGATGGGTTCCACTGAAAAACCCATTCCTCCATGTACTCTTCCTTGTTGGGAAAGAAAGGAAGCCCATACTTCAATATTGTGGTAGGTGGGAAGTCTAAAACCCTAAAATGGAAGAATATATTTCTTCATTTTGAAAAATTTAGACTCACTTAAATTATGATTTACAACAAGTCCTTTCTTGTGAAAATCCAAGCTCCCAATCAAAGCTTATGGCCATCTAAAGGTCAAGGTGTCATTCAAAAAAAAATGCAAGTTCTTGATCCTCCTTTTTCAAAGTCCGAAATGCATGCAACCTCTAAAATCTTGAAATTCATACTTTCAGACATTTTTTTCGGAAGTCGGGTTATTGTTCATGGAAAATCACCATGAGAGTTCCAAAACTCACAACCTGAAACTCCCAAATTATGAAACCCAAAGTTCAAAATTTTAGACAATCATAATTTCAAAACTTTTTCTTTAGGACCACTACACTATTCATCTAATTGAGAACTTGAGACTTCCAAAATCTGAAACTTGAAACTAGAAAATCTGAAAATGGTGCCTCATTTACCCCAAACTAAGTTTGACTTTTCAAAATTTGAAACCTTTTTTTTTTTCATACTTTTAGGATTTTGGACATTTTTGGTCACTTTCTTGTTTTTCTCAAAGACTTTAAACCTCTAAATTCCACATCTCCAAAACTTTGAACTTTGAAAGTCTAAAATTCAAACTTTTAGAATTTTATACATTTTTCCTTTTAGACCTTTTTCAAATTTTCACGCCTTGTCTCCAAAATGCTGAAAATGCAAAGTCTGAAAAACTTTGAGCCTTTATCCATTCTTCGACTTAAGCTTTGAATCCTTTGACATTCCTTGGCTATTCATTTTCAACCTTGTATTTCCATTGTCACAAGCCTTCTACAACTTGATTTTATGAATTGTTGAAATGTGAGCTCGCATGACTAAAACAACCTCTCCATTTCCTCCTGTGTAAGGTCACATTTGATTAGATTTTTCTCGAGGGTAAAAATATTATAACACTACATTTCATCGATCCTCATCCAACTCTTATCAATTTTGTCTCATGGTTTGCTATCTCAAACCATTCAATAAATGGGCAAAATGTAGATACCTAAATTCGGTATCTTTACCCTTATCATCCATACGTGCATATTCATTTATTTCATCCCCCTTAAGTTATTAAAATTCCCCCCATTTATCCCATCCCTATTGAATTTAATTAATTAATTCTTATTAATCAATTAATATCATATCCCTTGCCTTAATGGAATTTCTATTTCCCATCCCTACATTTTTCTAACCTATCTCTATTGCCAACTCACCTACACCTCATCCCTAAACATCCTCCTCATGCCTAATGATTTAAAGCACCTTCCTAATCTTTAAAAACTCAAAATCATGCCAAAATCATAAAATCTAGTCCCATTGGGAAAAACTTTCACAATGATCGAGTGGCGAAGCGAGCCTAGCCCTCATCCACCTTATAAAGTTAAGTGATTTCCTTCCATTCCGAGAATCATACACATGCAAATTATCAAAAATTATCGAGATCTACAAACTCCCTCCCATGCCTATGAATTCTAAAAGAAATTGCAGACCTCTCAGGCCTCTTTGGAACGTGCTTACATCCCTCACAATCATCCCTCGTGAGCGTGTCATTATCTTTGAATCACTTTATTTCAATATTATTGTTTTATCATTGATTTGTTGGTATCTAACCTTTTATAGAAGATATACTTTATAAAAACGTTTCGCAACTTCATCATCAATCCTTCTCTTTTAGATCCATACTTGTAGGTTGCTTTCTAGCTTCCTTTTCCTGGTTTTCCAACTCTGTCATATTCGTCGTTGCCCGATTGACATCACCCTGATAGGTCACTATCACCTTGGACTTCTCTAGTTTTTATTTCTATTCTATAACCCTCTCCCATCTCAATATGATTTCGGTGTCTACCCCAACTAGCAAAAATTTCCTTCTAATCAATCTATGCAATTAAAAATCAGCTTGTGTACACATGAGTCTCCATCGACCATGGTTCGTGATTCCCAACATACCCTTATTAGCCTATGGATTTCTATAATTTTCCTTGTTTCTACTTCCTCATATTCCCTCAACAGGTTGATCCCAACATTCATCAGTTTTATTGTATTCATATTACATCCAGATCTCGTAGGGTCTGCATATTTCACTTATCTTCCATATCTACCTTTCCGGTTTCCATGACCTACATCTACATAGTCTGGGTCCACCAACCTAGACCAGATACATTTAATTTTCATTTATTTTGATCAGATCAATACTTAAATCAATCAATAGTGCTTTCAGACTCTATAATTCCTTTAGTTTCTACATATTATCAACTTGTCTTTTACTTTATATCCATTTTGTTTAAAAATGGGGGTTAACATCCACTGAGGAAGTTAATACTTCTTTGGTCCACTTTGTTGGGCAACCCCTGCATAAATATATCTAATCAATCCTTTTTTAGTTCATCTTATTTATAGGTAATCAGTGATGGAACCCACCATCTACTTGGCGCCCATACATCCATCACACATCGAGGTAACATAAACCCTCCAAAATTTCTGAGTTGTGTACTTTCTTTAATAGCTAACTCATTAATTTGAAACGAATGAGAAAATACAACAACAATAAGTTATAGTGAAAACATAATCACCGAATAGTGATACTGTAGTTATCCAAGTATACCAATTTAACCATTGAATAAAAGATCTTGTACCAGAGACAAGTATATCAATATTTTATTTTATACGATCATTGTTATGATCTATTCTAAACACACAAAAATAAGTAAATTGAGTTTAAGGGAATTTTACATATCAAAACATGTAATTGGACTAAATTTTTGTAAAATGTATTTAGATAATAGTTTTTATTTAAATTTCATCTTCATTGTTAATAAACAATAACTTAGTCTAATAACTTGCTGAAAATATATTATTATACACAAAATAAAAATATAGAAGAAAAACAATATTTGTCTTTTATTTTCTTTGTTTATTGAGAAGCATAACATTAAATTAACTTTATAGGGTGTTATATATAATTGAATTATTTAGTTTTATCATGAATAACAATATCGATATTATTTTAATTGTGGTAATATGATTTAATGAGATATTGTAAGTAAAGGTGTCACCACATCAATATAAGGATGATTTTTATCGGGGTTATATGTTTTTACAAATCAAACATGTGAAAATAATTTGTTGAGAAGATAAAGATTAGAAAAATTTATAATATATATGAATTGGAAGCATTTATAATATGATACATCATATACCTGCCTCCCCTTCATTTGGAACAAAATAAAGTCATCATATAGTTAACAACTTCATTGTTGAATTTGTAAAAATAAAACTAACAATGATTATTTTTATGCTAAACTAATATTCCCTCATGATGTTAGTTAAATATTTTAGGAGATATATGTGTTTCATGATTTGCATGTATAATATAGTGTACATTATTTTTAGAACACGAAATAAATCATTGCATTCATTCTCATAAAATTTAGAATGCACTTTTGAAAAAGTTTGCATTTGTTGGTTTAGTACTAATTACCTAGATCAAATTCCATCTCACATGGTCCATTATTTTCATGGCATAATGCATGGTTTAGTGCAACAATTTCCTTACAACATGTAGGCCATGATAAATGATAATTGTAAATAAAATTGAACTCTATCATGCATTGGCATATGGTAGAAGTGAAAAATAAAAAATATTCATAATGAATTAAGTTTAACTTAAGTAATATGCTATAGTCTTTAATTTTTGGGTAGGAAATCCTGATACATCTATATCTAAAATGATAACATAAGGCATTCTATTATTTACAATCAGATATGAAATATCTATAATTATAATAGTAATAAGGGACAGAGGTGGGTGTAAGAGTTATGGATCTAACAATCCTTACATAGTTTTACTACAATTATGTATTTTATTGATAATTGTGTTGTTAAAATAAATTTAATGGGATTTATTCAAGTTAAAGTGTGTACTTTTTCTTCCTAACCTTTCAACTCTCTTAATTTGTGGCTTTGAAATAGCCACAAACATATTTACTTTTAAACACATTTTCCTACCCCCTAAGATTCCTTCTATGATTGTGAAGTCCTCATTCATTGAAAATTTAAATCTAAAATTAGTTGCCATGTTTTATGAACAATATATACTAATCCCTAATATATCGATGCTTAATGGGGATGAGATGAAATTCACAAACTTGTTAACCTAAATGATTGATGAGATAAAAATTTTCACTTTATTTATATTCACATATGCTTCTCTCTAACTTTTTATTATTATTGGTAAATAGTTTTAAAGGGACTCTACCATGTTAAAAAGGGTTGATTGATTCTATGCGAGATGTGGAAAAAAAAGGATAAATATAGATAGAACACTATGTCCATCTCAAGAGATAGTTATAAACAAGAAAAAAATTTAGTCACAACAAAAAGACCAAAAAGTTCAGCATTTATATGCTTCTCTCTAACTTGATTATCCTTAAAGAAACATATATTTGTCTCTAAATACATTTCTTACAACCCCAAGTAGAAAATCCATTTTACTTGTGTGACATAAAAAAATTCTACATATTGAAAATTGTCATTCATTCAAAACATAAACCGAAGACATTGGAATAGTATTTAATTTTGTACATTCAAATTACAATTTTGGAATTTCATGTAATATTAATATTTATTTTTGAATGCAATATTATAATAGAATCAATGATTTAAGAATGGAAAATATATTGAGTATATTAATGTACAGAGGTTTCCTTCACTTTGCGTACTAAGCAAAAATAAAAAGTAGATATTATAAGGATGTTGATCATGTGTTAAGTAAAATAAAGAAACTAGTATTGAGAGGCACAATATCCTAACTACAAACTTATATAGAATTTTATTTTAAAATGTAAAAATTATGTAAATAACCCATAAAACAAATGAATGATATAGTTCCATGGTTAAGCTTCACATTTCTTGTGTTAGATCCACAAAACCATCTCTCAAATTTACGTGATACTCAAGACTAGCTACACCCATCTTTCAATTCAAATTAATGCTACCAGTAATTGGGGTCTCTTTTCCATCGAATCATTTCTTATTTTTTTGAATTTTTGTTAGTGTGTTTTTCTAGTTATTATCCAAGTGATTTTACAAATAGTCATTATTTTAATGACATTTTTCCTTATATATATTTTTTATTAGATTAGGTAAAAAATAGATTTTGAAGGGATTTGGAACCCAAATGAAACTGAAAGATAAGAAAGAAATCCCACAAGGAGAAGAAACAAATGAATAAGGTCAGAAAATATCACGAGAGAAACAAATAAAAAAACCATAAAAACCAGAAAAGAGAGAGATACTAGGAGAGGAAAGGGATTTGCAAAGTAGGATGATCAAAATAACTTGACCAGAAAACTCATTGAGCCTCCCAAACCTAGGTATTTCCATTTTGAGATCAAGGACTTCACTAAAAGAGAGAGAAGGAGAGGAATATTTATATTTTCTTAAAAGGACTTTACACCATCCCTTTTTCTCAAGAGTGATATATTTCCCCATATATTTTTGGTAATAAGGATAATGCAAGGAAAAATACTCTAACACATAAATATTATAAGTATTTTTAGATAAAGATAAAACTATGTAATGACTGATGGAGTGAAAAAATAATGAATACCACGAAAAAATTTAAATTTTCACATGTGATGGAGCCAGTTGTTTCCGTTGGAGCATGGAAGTGATCAACGAGTGGAAGTGTTTCTCACCATAGTTAACAAGATCCCCATGGGAATAAGGAGTGGATTGGAGTGGAAGGATGTTGGGGCCTCTTCTTAGGTTGAATTAGAAGTTTCAATTTTGGTTTTAGGTGAATGTAGGCCCTATAATGATCATAACATCCTTGGCTTCGTTGGAAGGGGTGAAAGTGTTGGAAAATGTGGTGGCTGAAGTTACATTGGACTTGGTTTAAAGAAAATCATCCCTAGTTTCATTTGAGGTGTTCCCTTTGAATCAAATTGAGGATGTGATCGCTAGGTTGAAAATTATTGAGGATATTCGGGTGGGAGTTATAGATTTTAAAATATCCTCGAGAGAACTGTGAATGTGGATCCCTCCATGGACTTGACACTAGTGTGGAGTTTGTTGATGTTAGATTGAGAAGTGCATTTATTGTGGGAAATTGGGTCATATAAGGAAAGACTTCCTGAGACAAATTCAAGAAGATAATTGGTAACCCCCTCCTCAAGTTGAGGATTTTGGTTAGTTCTAGATTCTCTTTGTGGAAATCCCACTTCTGGGTCTTTCCTAAGGAAGGTGATCATCCTAGTCTATCCATTTTCACTCTTTGTATCTCACGTCCTTCGAAGGAATTTTCTCCTTGCTCTCTTTTGAAGGAAACTCATGCAAATTATTTTCCTTGATGAAGGAAGCTATTGAGCAAGGGAAGGCCTCTTTGTTGGAAGTTGTTAATGGGTGGATTTCTAATAAAAAGGGTACGAATGTTGAGTGGTTAGGGGATTTAGGTGAATATTTAGAGGATGGGGAGATTTATCCAAATGGATTAGCTTCAAATGTGGTCTCCTTTAAGATAGATTTTGGTTAGGAAGGATTAAAGACAAGTAATCGTGGTTCTATAGGAAAAAGAGGTAAGAAATAAAAGTAGGAATTAACTCAAAAGGAATTAGACTCAAGAAAATAGATCATTCGAAGTTTGATAAATATGACTTTGGGAAGGTGAAATTCCTTCCCTATATGATGAAGATATTTTTTTGGAATGTTAGGTGTATGAATATCATTAACAAACAACACTTTCTTAAGTGTTATCTTTTTCCTCAGAAGCTTGTGTGGTTGTGTTGCAAGAAATGAAAAATGTTCATTGATGAAGTAGATAGTGTGTGATAGTGTGTGGGGTAGGGTTTGTAAATGTTGGAATGGTGTTTTCTCGGCTCTAATGGTGCCTCTGGTGGCTGGGTATATTGTGGAAGGAGAATCAGGTTAGTGTGGATTTGTTTTCTCAGAATTCTAATTGGAAAGTTGTTTATGTTAGTACTAGATACATTGAATTAGTTTTTATATTCTTAATATGTATGCTCCCAATAGTGTCATTGGAAAGAGGGATTTTGGTTGGATCTTTCTAGATCCTTAAATTCTTTGGAGGATCATTTTCTCATCTTGGGAGGAGATTTCAATGCTATTGCCTCAGATAGGGATAAGAGGGGGTATTAGTAGTAACTTGCAATCTCAATTAGATTTGTGTTCCTTTATTAGAGATAGTTCCCTTCTTGAATTAGAACCTAAGCAGGGTTGGTTCACTTGGAGCAATAATAGGAGAGGTTTCATTAATATAGCTGAAAGGTTGGATAGATTCCTTGTTGGTCCAAATTTCTCTCTCAGAGATATAGTTCTTGAAAGTTTTGTGTTTCCCTAGTCTAGGTCTTATGATTTTCCTGTGTCCCTAGTGGTAAACATAGATGAAGCCCCTCACAAATCCCCTTTCAAGTTTGAATTAATGTCGCTCAATGGTGCCTCTTTTGAAGAAAAGATAAATCAATGGTGGATTTTGTATCAAATAAAAGTCTCAAAGATGTTTGTGCTAGTGTAAACACTTAAGAGAATAAATAGGGATTTTCTAGATTGGATTGTGCACTAAACTTTAAAACCATTTTTCAAAAAAAATATTGTGTGGAATCGGAATTAAAATCTCTTAATGCGAGTAGTTTTTAACTCTAGCTTGGGGAAGGCTAAGTTTTCTTTAGAGAAGTCTCTTCTAGTAGATTTGGGAGAGTTATTTCTTAGGGAAGAAGATTATTGGAAGTAAAAATGAGGGAGCTTTGGCTCAAGTATGGGGATAGAAATACTAAATTTTTGAAGCCTTAGTTAACGAAAGATAAGTTTGAATTTTATTTTAGAAATTAAGAATGGAGATGGTGTCATTCTTTTTAGATCAAGGAAGGCTATTGCGGAGGAAGGTATTTTGTTTTTCTCTTCCCTGATGTGGGGAGATGTTGCATCCTTTGATGATGTTCATTATTCTCTTCTAGAATTTATTCCTATGCTCATTAATGAGGATAAAATTTTGATTGTTCTTAAACATTTCATTTTTGTAAAGATTGAGAATGTTTTCTCTATGGAAAACAAAAGGTCCAAGTCCTTATGGTTTTCAAGCTGACTTATGTCAGAATTTTTGGATTATAGTTGGGTATGATGTTAATATGGGTGGAATATTCATGGAGATCTCATTTTGTGCTTAAAATGTTGAATTTTACCTTTATTAGTCTCTTTCCCAAGTAGAATCAACCTTCTTTGCAGATTTTGGACCAGTTTCACTTCTACAATTATTATTATAAAATCATCTCTAATTCCATTTCTTTAAGGATTAAGGTGTTGTTAGATCCGCTCATCTCTTAGAGAAAGTAGGTTTTATGCCCAGTAGATCTATTTTGAAGGCATCATCTTGTCTCATGACCTAACTCACTCCCTCTCTTTGAATAATGTACTGGGTATGGTGTTGAAGATGGACATTAAAAAGGTTTCCAATAAGATTAATTGGAGGTTTCTCATTAGAGTTCTCAAGAAATTCGGTTTCTCCACACACTTTTGTAACTAGATTTTTAGTTGTATTTATGGTCCTTCATTTTCATTTTTGATTAATGGGAATGCTGAAGGTTTTTTTGAAAGCAACCGGGCTATTAGGAAGGGTGATACTTTGTCTTCCTTCCTTTATATTTTGGTTACGGAATTTCTTAGTAGATCCATCAAGAAAAAGGTGGTGAAAGGAAATTTGTTGAGTTTAAAATCTTGAAGGGGTTAATCCTTTCTCCCACCAATATTTCATGGATGATACATTTATTTTTGGCAAGGCAAGTGTTCGTGAAGACAACCAATTGAAAGGTACTTTGGATGCTTATTTGTTGCTAGATGGTCAAGAGGTTAGCATTCTTAAATCTTGTATCTTCTTCTTTAATGTTTCCCCTCAACGTGAGGAACATATTCTAAATATTTTTAGGTTAAATAAGATTATTCTTCTTGTTAAGTATCTTGGTGTCCCATTGTTTAGTGGGTGCAGTAGAGAGCTTCTATGTGGAAGGACATTCTTTTTCTACTAATTCTAAATTAAATTATTGGAAAGGAGATGGATCTCTCTGGATGGGTGATCAATTTTCATCAAGCCAATTCTCTATGCCTCTCTTTGTATATGATATCAATTTTGAATATCCCTAGAGGTCTCTTGGATAATTTGAAAGGAATCAAGAGGAATTTTCTTTGGCAAGTTCATTTTGCTGAAAAAAAACATCCTTTTATTAGTTGGGAGACTCTCTCGAAATCCAAATCTCTTGGAGGAGCTGGTATTTTCAATATTGGTCTTCAAAAATTGGCTCTTGGGGCTAAGTTAGTTTGGAATATTATTTCCAAACCCAACAGTTATCTTAGTCAGGTGGTGGAAAAGAAATATTTGGGAGCCCCTCTCCCTTCTTCCATCCTCCATATAGATAATCCTCCTAGGGGCTCCCACATTTGGAATTTTATGCTTGATTGTAGATCTTTGTTTTTAAATAATGCTTCATGGAAGCTTGGAAATGGTGAAAAAGCTTTGTTTTGGGATGATCCTTGGAATGGATTATCTATTCTTGGCAAAAATCCTAAGTTCGAGGAGATACAAATAAAATGTTTAGCATAATGGCGACCTTTTGTTCCTAATTATGGTTTGGGTAATGACCACCTTCCTTTAGTGCTTCAATGGAAAAGTTGGAATTGGTTGTGAGATGAAGGAAGAAGATAGAGATCATTTATTGTTGCATTTCCCCTTTATAGTGAAATTATCGAATTAGTTGTGTGCTAAACTCAATCTTCTTTGAAGTGCGGTGATTTCGCTAATCGAGTATATTTTGGCTTGGCATCAAAAATTTGCATCTTGCTACTCTCTCCTGAATTTTGATTTGTATTTTAGTGCTTCTTTTTGTGGGGAAAAAATAAAAGGTTTTTAGGGCTTAGAGTGATTATGTAGATTAAGTCATTTTCAAGTTGGAATGGGCTATCTCTCGAAGAGGTTTCTTCAAATTGGACCCACTTTAGTCCTTTCACTATTCATGACAGGAAGATTGAAAAAATTGGCCTAGGATTGTTAAATTCAAAGATTGAGATTTTAAATCTTCTCTTCCTCTTCTTTGGTTTGGAATAACATTAAATGGCCCCGCTCTTCCTCTGGATTTTCAAACTCAATTTTGATGGGGCAACCTGGGGTAATCACGGGGCTTTTGGAGTAAGGTGCCTAATTCGTAATGTATTGGGCAGGTGGTTGGTGTTGCTTGAATAAGCTCAAGGAAGGAACTTGCAATTTATTTAAGTTACAAGCTCTTAACAAAGGTTTGGACCTGGCCATTTCTCTTAGCATTGATTATCTAGACATTGAAGGTGATTCTATGGTAATTATTAATGCCATCATTAATAGGAGGGACTTGTCTTGGAAGCTTGATTTGGGTATTCAAAATGTTTAATGATAATTATCAAAATTAAGTTCTTGAAGTATAAAGCATGTGTATAGAGAGGGTAATCAATGCGCTCATTGGTTTTTCAATAAAAGGATCAATCAAACACAATTGTTAAAATTTGCCTTTAAATCCAATGACTGGGAAGCGATTTGATATGATTATTTTGAGGGAAGTGTTTTGAAAGGGATTCACCTGAAAGTAGTTCCCTCACTCATGCAGCATTTGTGAGTCTTCTTAAGGTGGATGTTGGCCGATTTTTTTCATAGTTCTACTATCAGTTTTGATGGATCCTCTAGATCTCCTCATGTTGCGTTTCTCGGGACATGAGGGAGATGGATTACAGGGACAGGAATCTTAGATAATCGGTTGAAGACAATCTTTAATATCTCCTACACGGAGGATTTAGAGGCCACTAAGTCTGTTTTGGGAGAATATTTTCGAAGGTGGAAGGTTGGTCATGGGTTAATAGTGGTGTAGTCTCTGTCTTCCTTGAGAACCTACTTGTTCTTCTCCTTTGAAGGAAAATTCTATTAATTTGGTTCTGCGCATTGGGTTCATCCCTCCTGTTGGTACCTAAATTGATTCTCCCTCGAATTCTAAGCAGCATCGAAGTTTTAGTAGATAGATCATGATGAGTTATTTTATAGCTAGGGATGGGATCTAAGCGGCCCTCTGTCACTCGGATGTGGAGAAATGGATAGAGCCCTCAAGAGGATTTGATCTATCATAACTATTTTAGGTTGTGCCTTTCAACAAAGGTAAGAGAACCCTTTTGTAGCCTGTTGTTTATGGAGGAGATGGAGATTTCCTTCCTAATGAAGTTGTTAAGGAGACCTTGAATAAAATATGATCAATGCAACAAAATCTAACTCTCACGAGTTGTCACTCTAGATAGTGGAGATATTCTCTAGGCAAGGTTTAGGATACTAAAGACATTTGGAATCTGATTGTTTCTATATGTTTTGGTAATAAAATTTATACATTTGTATACACACATGACAAATAGGGGTAGTATGGGTAGGATTAGTTGTTTTTAAATAAGTTTTGGTGGGAGGTGAGGTAGAATAAACTTGATTTGCCAAATCTCTAAGAACTCTTACAAAATGGAAAGTCTAGATAACATAATGCTTCAAAATAGCTAAAATGTTCCTTTAACCAAAATATGTACTTCAATGGAGGCCCAAATTAGCACTTTTTCACACAATCTATGAGATTTTAACATGAAGGCTTGAGTTAGAAGACCCAATAAAACATAAAAATCTAAGATCAATCATGCCGAGGTACACCCAGAGGCTTACAAACAATCTCTGTCAACAAATGAAAGAAAAGTGATTTTAAATCATTTATTTCACTCCCAGATGAAAGCTCTTATGAGAAATGAGATTGCAAATGCCACTAAACTGTCACAAGGATTGAGACCTATGTGATTAAGAAAGATTTTGATACAAGATTGCAATAAGAACAAGAAAAACTATTTGCAGACATTCAGAAATGAAACAAACACATTTTCTCAAGATCAACACAGAATAACTTGAGTTTGATTAAATTTATCAGTAGGGAAAGTTTCTAGAACAATCTTAGAGCTTTTCAATGGTTGTACACTTGCAACCACCTTGACATGATCAAAATTAATACAAAAGAGATATACAAGCTTCTCAGATGGCTTCTCAAAAGACAGGCTTTGTCAAATTTTCCTCTTGGGAATTTTCTTTGACCTCTAACACTCCAACCATTTGCACACAAAAATTTTTGCCATTTATAACATTTACAATAGAGCCCTTTTCCCCAAAAATCCTAACATTGAGTGCTACCAGTGCTCGCCATGATCACGATTGTGATTTCAGAATCAGATCTGTAAAAATTCGCTAGGTGCTCAGGGGGAAAATCTCTTTGAATATCTCCCGCATTCAACTCCTCCTTCTGGTAGATCACTCTTTCTTCAACTTGCCAACCACTTCACCCCTAATCTATCAAATCTGGTTCTTGCATGCTCGGGAGAAGAAAAATGGAAAATCATATCGAGCCCGAGAGTCAAACCATTTTAATGGTGAAAGACATCTCCAGATTTTCCCCACCAAACTTAGATATCAACATTAACTCTCCCCTCTTGTTTGGCATGTAGGAAATACCAAGAAATCATGAAGACTCACACTTCTAGGTGTGTTTTAGTAAAATGGGGGAAAATCATATTCAGACTCTCTGTTGCCATTGCCATTGATCTTTACTTTGAATTTGGGTCATCCACGTGGAAGATTCAATTTAAAATGGGCCCAAGCATTTCCTTTGACCTTTTACAAACTTTTGAAGAAATGGAAAAATTCCACATTTTTTCCACACCTCCACCCTTGAGAAATGATCCTGACACGTGTCCTAAGGTGGGTCCCAAAGGAACCGCAACCAAATTCTACTATTTCACCTCATTTTGGAAAAGGAAAATTTTCCAAGTTTTCCCCATAGCTCCGCCCTTGAAAAATGGGCCTAACACATGTCCCAATGTGGGTCCCAATGGAACCACGCTTCCTTTTTCACTTTTAACTCTTTTCTCCCAAAAGGAAAATTTTCCAAATTTCCCCAAGAGTCCGCACCTCTCCATTGACTGGAGCAAGCTTTGACCTTTCCTTTATCGGGCTTGTGGGCCATTTTTGGTATTTTAACCCTTTTGAGCATAAAAGGAAAAAATTCTAAGTTACCCCCGATGGTCCTTCCTCCCACCTCTTAACATTTTCAAAGCCAACCTTGACCTCCTTCTTGTCGGGCTTGTGGGCCATTTTGAGATTTTAATCCTTTTGATGACAAGAGGCAAAAAATCCAATTTTCCTCGATGGTCCACTTCCCTACCCCTTTGACTTTTCAAACTGCCACGTGTCACAATGGCACATCTTGAGATGATCCCCAAAGGTTGAGACCTTGAATGAGCGCAGGCTCGCCACGTGTCGTTATGGCAACTTCAAAAAACTTAAGGTTTCAAAATGATTTGGTGGGGGCGCACTTCCATTTTAGAATTTTATTCCATTTTCCAAAAGGGAAAACATTCAACTTACCTCCGAAGGCCCACATCTCCACCATTAGCTTTTCCACATGTCCTCCTGGGGTCAAAGTAAGAATTTTTCCCTACCCAAATAAAATTTGCTTTAATAAAGCCTCAGCAGGGGCATGGGATGAGTTCAAACCTTTTTCTGAAGTATCCAAAAGGAAAAAGTTCAAAAACTAACCCTTTGTGCCCTAATGAATTAGAAGAAGCCACGTAAGCATGAAAAGAACCAATCAAAAATGAGAAGAGCCACGAGACCAAATTTGCCTTTTTTCCAAAAAAGCAAAAAGTGATAAATTAAAGCATTTTCCGTCATCCCTAGACCAACCAAAAGAAGCCACATGGCCACCAAATGTTGAGGAATAACTTTGATAGGAAAAAAACCTGTTAGATCTTTAAATATAGAAAAATCACCATTCACGCCCAGAACTCGATTTTTGCTAAGGATGATTTTTAAAATAAAAACAAAAACAAGTGAATCATGGTTCGAGCATCCCTTCAACCATGGATTTTGGATTTTCAAAGGCATAAAAATATAGATTAACCATTCTCAAGCTTCCATGGTTGGGAAAATAGGAAAAATGACAAAGCCCGTGGATTTTGAAGAAATTAGGGCAAAAACAGGGCAAGCTCGGAGACTTTTCAAGGAGGGACATGACAATGGATTCTGCAAACAATTCGAGGCATTTCAAGTGGAGGTAGAAACTTTAGAACACCCACATCGAGAGACAAAATGTTTTAGAACACACAGATCAGAGGAAAATAATGGAAAATGGGGTGAAACAAATTTGAGCACTAACATCGGCTCGACTCGGGGATGGGCACTCCTGTGAGTGCCACAAGAAAAAGGTAGACCAAGTGCCAAAATATCCATTGGGTGAAAGATTCATCTTGTTAAATAGAGAAACAAGACCATCCCCAAAAATGAATAGAGAAACTAGTAGAAAACAAGTCACGGGGACCGTAAGCGAGCAAAAACACAAAAGATAAGAAACAAACCAACAAACTATACACTATAAAAATAATGCCCACCTTGATTAAAAGAAAACAATCAAGGAAAATCTTCAAGTTCCTGCCATCCTAATATGACCATGCCAAAAGGTTCTGATATGTTTTCATCAACTAGAAATATACCTCTTTTTCTTCTTTGTTCAGTTTGTAAACCATCCATTTTCTCTGAAGCTCCTCCATTGTGTTTAGGTCAAATTCTTTAACATTTTCAAGGCTGAATCATAGACCAAATTCCCAAAAAAAATAGCATACTTAGGAGCTCTATTTTAAACATTTTCATACTTCCTGAAATCCACAAAACTCACAAAGTTGTTAAGATCAAGCATATGCTTGCAAAACTTCATAAGATGCATTGCTTGGGTCTTCAATCAAGTACAACATCTTCTTCTCTCCATATAATTTCACCAAGTTTCCTTCAATGGGGATAGTGGCATAAGACATGTCCATTTTCACACTACCACCAACACTTTCTACCCACTTTCTTGACAACAACATCCCCCACTTGGCAGGGAAGTCAACAATCACTACATCAAGTTTTAAGTTCCTTCCAGGATAAGATGCAAGTTGCACATCCTAGATCTTTGACACATCCCACCACTGGCACCTCTCTAGAGTCCATGGCAGTGCACTTCCCATATGTTGTTGTTACTTTGATACCCAAGCTCATTCATAACTTCAAGAGGCATGACATTACATGAGGCTCCAGAATCAAACATACAATTATGTAACAACTTGTCTTTGATAACAGGGTAGTGAAGAATGGATCCACATTCAGCTGGGATTTAACCAAAGAAGTTCCTAAATAAACCTCTGGTGGTTCCCCCATCCCTTCCAACACTTGTGGCTTTTCCAACTCTGCAATAGTAAGGGGAATCTCAACCTTGTTTACATCTCTGCCTTGTATGATCTCTTCCTCTTTGAATCCTAAACATTCAAAAGCCCTCTTCTTGTGCTCAGGGATCCTAAGCAGCTCAACAATTGGGACAAGAATTTTGATTTGACTCAAAACTTGGGCAATGTCATATGGAACAAATTTGGGTAAAGCAGCACTAGGAGAAAGATTGGCAAATTCATCAGATGGAATGGGATTCTTTTCAGTTTGGGCATGGGGAGGAACACAAGTTTTCTTGGGGAAACAAGATCTCTACCAGATGCATTTTTCTTTGGGGTTTCTTTGGTAAGCAATGGAAATTTTGACTTGGCTTGTGGCCCCTTGGAAACTTTACTTCTAGTATTGTGCTCCTTTTCTTGGGCAACTACAACATTCATTAATAGTTGCCTATCTTCTTTTGAAGGAACTCCTCCATCATAATTTTCAATCATTAATGCCCTCAAGTATTCAAAATCATTAGTGGGAAATTCAAAATCTTGTACAGTGTCTACTTCTAAAGTATGAGAGGGAGGAAGAGGAGGTACCCGATGGATGCAATCCCAAAAATCAGCAATTCTAGCACTTATTACCTCAGTTGAAGTTGCTTCCCTTGGTGAACTTGTAGGGATCTCCATCATGCAGGCATCATCATCAATTTCATCATTTTTTGCTTCCTCAACTTCTTGCTGGTCTACCCCACATGGAGCATGGGGCATGAAACATCTATTACACCAATCAATGACATCTGTCTCCTCCACAACATCAACTCTGGCAGCCAAAGGATCAGGCACCATTCTATTTTCCCTACCTTGGGGCTGCCTATTTCCAAATCCAACAGGTCCCTTGCCTCTATCATCAGGTCTTTGGTGATTTGTGAACCTATCTTGGCCTTGTTGCTTGTGTTGACCTTGTGATCTCTGCCCAATTCCTTTCTCATCTTGGGCTAGTTTGTAGGAAATTTCTTTGATAGCCCCTACCAAAGTTTTCACAACTTCCTCCAAATTAGTAGCCTTACTTGTTTGAGGCTTTTCTAAGTTAATTAGTTTTACACCCTCCCTTTTTAGAGGCTTTCCAATTTCCTTAATATTGTTCTCTATTTACAAAACCATGGTGAAGGCTTGCCTCAAATTTTTAGGTTTTTGTCCCTCAACTTAGTAAGCATGCAACCTTTTTATCAAATGCATCTAAATATTTGATCAAACATGATTCATCACATGGCCTTATCCTAATAGGAAATATCCTCAAGGTCTTGTTAAACCTTGTGTTGAAATCATGTACTGACTCATTAGGATTATTTTTATGTTTTCAAATTATGTCAAAAGAAACCTAGGGTCAATTCTATCACCATACTACAATTTAAATGCATTGCTCATCTCAGTCCAAGAATCAATAGAGTTATCTAGAAAAGATTTATACCAATCCCTTGCATCCTCTTCCAAAGTATGGATAAACAACTTGATATATACATCTTCATGTTCAATCTCAAAGTCTTCCATCATATTGATAAAAATCTTTAGATGTTGATCACTAGTTATAGCATTGTTTCCTTGGAACTTTGGTAGTCTGTTTCTTACATCTTGAGGAACTACATTTGGATAACCAGCCATCCCTACAAAATTTATAGGTCCAAAGGTATTTACAACAAATGGAGGTCTGGGTGGGGGGGCCATGTTGTTTTGAGGAGGTGACCCTGGAGGGGTGACAATTGATAAGGGGCAGAGGGTCTCTGAAACACAGGGGTATAATTTTCAAAGTGGATATCCCCTAAAGGCCTTGTTTCTTGGAAATCCCTATCAACTTCTAAAAAGATAGGGGAAGAATGAGAAGAAAACTTCTCAAAATCAAATGAAGGCCCCTCTCTAAGTTGGAGAATTCAATTCCACAAAGAGGCTACCTGATTCAGAAGCACTTGAATAGTAGTCTTCAATGATAGGCTGATCACTTTCATCAATGGAGATCCCTCTTCTCATCTGCTGATTTCCCCACATGACTCTCAGGATTTTATCCTTCTGATTTTGCTTTTCCTAGCTCTTTAAATAATGTCCTAGCAGGATCCCTAGCAAAGAAATATCTTCTTCCTTCCAGCTTTGCAAAGGTTAGTAACAAATATCACTTGGAGAGGTTAAGACACTTTGGTCATTAAGAATAATCATATAAGAGGATTCACCACTAAGGATTTCCACCTTAGTTGTGTAGATGCACTAAATATGATCTGTCAAATGTTGTCAACACTAGAAACTAGAAATGGAAAGACTCTGACTTTTCTTTACCCAGATTTGTCAATGAAAGCTAGTGCACTTAGTGTAGGAACTGAAAGAATTGCACACATCACTTGGATTATATAATAAGTGTTTTACAAATGTTTGAACATGAACTATAACCAATGTGTCCAAATAGTCTGAAAATCAAATGCCATTAAGGTGTAAGGTGTTAACGGGATAAATAGATATGAACTGGAAATGAATCAAGAAATAGTCTCAACAACTCAAATAAGTCCCCGAAAATGGCACAAGTAAGGTGTTGTTAATGGGATAAATAGATATGAACTAGTAGTGAATCAACAAATAGTCTCAACAACTCAAATAAGTCCCTAGAAATGGCGCCAAGCAAGGTGTTGGTACAAAGGTGAATAAAAATCGATTCTCAAAGCAACTCAAATAAGTCCCCGAGAAGCATCACAAGTTTTGGCAGGAATCTTAAGGAAGAGAAAGATAGATCATGGTGAGTGTTTTGTAGTTGGGGATGGGATCTAACTGGCCTCTTGTCACTCAGATGTGGAGAAATGGATAGCACCCTCAAGAGGATTTGATCTATCCTCACTATTTTAGGTTGTGCCTTTCAACCAAGGTAAGAGAACCCTTTTGAACCTTGTTGTTTATGGAGGAGATGGAGATGTCCTTCCTAATGAAGTTTTTAAGGAGACCTTGAAGAAAATATGATCAATGCAACAAAATATAACTCTCATGAATTGTCACTCTAGATAGTGGAGATATTCTCTAGGCAAGGTTCAGGCTACTAAAGACATTTGGAATCCTGATTGTTTCTGTATGTTTTGGTAATAAAATTTATGCATTTGTATACACACATGACAAACAGGGGTAGTATGGGTAGGATTAGTTGTTTTTAAATAATTTTTGGTGGGAGGTGAGGCAGAATAAACTTGATTTGACCAAATCTCTGAGAACTCTTACAAAATGGAAAGTCTAGATAACAGAATGCTTCAGAATAGCTAAAATGTTCCTTTAACAAGAATATGTACTTCAATGGAGGCCCAAATTAACACTTTTTCACACAATCTATGATATTTTAACATAAAGGCTCAAGTTAGAAGACCCATAAAACATAAAAATCTAATATCAATCAGCACGAGGTATACCCAAAGGCTTACAAACAATATCTTTAAATAAATGAAAGAAAAGTGATTTTAAATCATTTATTTCACTCCCGAGATGAAAATCTCTTCGAGAAATGAGATTACAGATGCCACTAAACTATCACAAGGATTGAGACCTATGTGATTAAGACAAATTTTGATATAAGATTGCAATAAGAACAAGAAAAACTATTTGTAGACATTCATAAATGAAACAAACACATTTTTCTCAAGATCAACACAAAATAACTTGAGTTTGATTAAATTTATCAGTAGGGGAAAGTTTCTAGAACAATCTCAGAGATTTTCAATGGTTTTACACTTACAACCACCTTGACATGATAAAAACTTAATACAAAAGAGATATACAGGCTTCTCAGACGGCTTCTCAAAAGATAGGCTTTGTCAAATTTTCCTCTTGGGAATTTTCTTCGACCTCTAACACTCCAACCTCCAAACATTTACATGAAACATTTGTGCCATTTATAACATTTTAGCCCTTTTCCCCAAAAAAATCCTAACATTAAGTGCTACCGAGTGCTCAGCCATGATCATGAAATGTGATTTCCAGAATCAGATCTACAAAAATTCACCAGTGTTTTTAGGGGTAAATCTCTTTGAATATCTCCTGCATTCAACTCCTCCTTCTAGTAGATCACTCTTTCTTCAACTCACCAACCACTTCCACCCCTAATCTATCAAATCTGGTTCCTTGCATACTCGGGAGAAGAAAAATGGAAAATCATATCGAGCTCAAGAGTCAAACCATTTTAATGGCAAAAGACGTCTCTATATTTTCCCCACCAAACTCAAATATCAACATTAACTCTCCCTCTATTTGGCGTGTAGGAAATACCAAGAAATCATGAAGACTCACACTTCTAGGAATGTTTTAGTAAAATGGGGGAAAATCAGATTCAGACTCTCAGCTGCCATTGATCTTTACTTTGAATTTGGGTCATCCACATGGAAGATTCAATTTAAAATGGGCTTGGGTGTTTCCTTTGACCTTTTACAAACTTTTGAAGAAATGGAAAAATTCCACATTTTGTTTCTGCACCTCCACCCTTGAGAAATGAGCCTGACATGTGTCCTAAGGTGGGTCCCAATGGAACCATGACCAAATTCGATATTTCACCTCATTTTTGGAAAAGGAAAATTTTCCAAGTTTTCCCCAGCTCTGCCCTTGAAAAATGGGCTTGACACATGTCCCAATGTGGGTCCCAAGTGGAACCGCACTTCCTTTTTCACTTTTAACTCTTTTCTCCCAAAAGGAAATTTTTCCAAATTTCCGAGAGTCCTGGAGAAAGCTTTGACCCTTCCTTTATAAGGCTTGTTGGCCTTTTTGGTATTTTAATTGTTTTGAGAATAAGAGGCAAAAATTTAAGTTTCCCGATGGTCCGCTTCACCTCCTCTTAACATTTTCAAATCCAACCTTGACCTCCTTCTTGTCGGGCTTGTGGGCCATTTTGAGATTTTAATCCTTTTGATGACAAGAGGAAAAAAATCCAATTTTCCTTCGATGGTCCACTTCCCCGCCCCTTTGACTTTTCAAACTACCACATGTCACAATGGCACATCTTGAGATGATCCCCAAAGGTTGAGACCTTGAATGAGCATGGGCTTACCACATGTCATTATGGTGCAACTTCAAAAACCTTAAGGTTTCAAAATGATTTGGCGGGGGCACACTTTAATTTTACAATTTTATTCCATTTTTCCAAAAGGGAAAAACATTCAACTTACCTCTGAAGGCCCGCATCTTTGCCATTAGCTTTGCCATGTGTCCTCCTACTGTAGGTCAAAGTAAGAATTTTTCCCTACCACTTAAAATTTGCTTTAATCAAAGCCTAGGGGGGGGGTGAGTTCAAACCTTTTTCCAAAGTAGCCAAAGGAAGGAAAATTTCAAAAAAAAACCCACCACGCCCCATCCAATTAGAAGAAGCCACGTAAGCACCAAAAGAACCAATCAGAAATGAGCGGAGCCACGAGACCAAATTTTCCTTTTTGCCAAAAAAAAAAAAAAGTGATAAGTTAAATCATTTGCCCACCATCCCTGACCAACCAAAAGAATCCACATGACTACCGAACACTAAGGAATAAATTTGACAAGAAAAAGACACCTGTCAGACCATCAAAATATATAAAATCACCATTCATGCCCAGAACCCGATTTTTCGCTAAGGATGATTTTAAAAAAAAATCAAAAACAAGTGAATCATGGTTCTGAGCATCCCTTTGACCATGGATTTTGGATTTTCAAAGGAATACAAATATAGATTAACCATTCTTGAGCTTCCATGGTTGGGGAAAATAGGAAAAATGGAAAAGCCCATGGATTTTGAAGAAATTAGGGCAAAAACAAGGCAAGCTCGGAGACTTTTCAAGGAGGGACATGACAATGGATTCTACAAACAATTTGAGGCATTTCAAGTGGAGGTAGAAACTTTCAGAACACCCACATCAAGAGACAAAATGTTTCGGAACACACATATCAGAGGACAATAATGGAAAATGGGGCTAAGCAAATATGAGCACCAACACCTCCTTCTATGGTAATTTGGCCTCCGAAGTGTTTAATTTCATTGTGTCATTTTGGGTGATGGGTGTTGGTGATCGTGGTTCTTTCATTGTGAATGTTGGTGTCTTCAAAGATTTGGAGAAGAGGTTTGGGGTTACGATGGATTTTTTGATAAATTGGTGGCCTTTTCTTAGGACGGAAACATGGGCCATGCTTAGATTAAGCTCCAAAATTGAAATCCCTCAACCTTCCTCTAAAATGTGTGCCCAACTAGTTGTCAAATTTAAAGGACTCTACTAGTGGAGCCTATGAGTATCCATGGAGTGGGTGGGTGAATGCCAATGTTGTTGATGTGTTTTCGACATGGAGGTTAATGAAGGTCAATTTTTGTTTGTGGATAGTTTTTCTATTTTAGTTGATACCGAGGTGTAATTGCTACAGGTCTAAATAGTAGTATATAAAATAAAATTCCAATTTTGCAAGTATACTAGATTGACCTAGATAATGTTTTGCATGATTTTCCATAAATATCTAAGGTTTGGCCTCCATTTATGTAAATAGGAAACGAGTCCCTTCAAATTTGCCTTATCAATTAAAAAAGCGCATAAATATAATTTACCACTTATTAATAAAAATCCTACTGAGAAATAAATAATTTAAATCAGCAATTGATTTTTATTTTTTTAATTATTGGCAAATATTTTTTTGGAAGGGACTATACCCTCATACAAAAAGGCTCAAAAGCCAGATATTACAATGAAATAGCCCAAAAAGTGATCAAGATCAAATGTGACAAGAAAGCACAACAACAGTTAAATAACTGCCTAGAAAAGTACCAAAACAACTCTGGAACCGCCATATAGCAGCGCTAAACAACCGAGTCCACAAAAAACAATCTGCACATCCAAGCTAGGTGGGAGAAACAATATTCTTGCCATTGGATTTTTTCTTTTTGTTCATCGTCTTCCACCCATCAGAGACCTCCTTCATAGGGAGAATAACCTCGAGAGCACAATTGTTTTTAATATACGCAATTACTTAGTCAAAGAAATTAATTAAATATGTAATTAATGAGTCCAATATGGTGAATATTTAGGGAAAAAGATATTGCATTATCTATGAAATATACCTAGTTGAAAAAATGGGGTTTTATGAATTCATTTTTAAATTATTATGATTTTTTTAAAATTAGGACCCTTTGAAATATATTTATAATTTTCCTTGCTTTAATTTGTATATTATTAAATAGAACTTTAGAAATCATTGAGAATATTATAACATTAGTAACTTAGCCATACCCATTCCATGACCATACCATAGTTTTCACCCACACCAAATAAAAAAATATTTCCGAACATTTATTAGATTTTATAGTTTATTAATTTTGGAGAGTTGAGGATGGGCAAAGATCAAATCCTAACCTATTACAACTTAAACACTAGAGCAAATAGGATGACAATGAACCTTATTCTTTTCATAAGATATGATGGATACCCATCAAGATGTGAAGGTCACAGGTACACATGATTTTGTTGGTCTCAAATAGGCCGAAATGGCGCTCTTCCTCATCTCCTCCCTTCAAATTTTCATTTAAAAGGAAAATATATATTTCTCAATGTCTCAGACCAAGCCTCTTTGGAGTTCTTGCATTTGAAAAATTTTGTTATTATCATTCTATAATATTAATAAAATTCAATATAAAATTATAAAATTCAATAATTATATTGTTAGGAAAAAAATTAATTAGTATTGACATGGATGAATAAATATGTAGTAATAAAAAAGATAAAAATAATAAGATTTATTATAAAACTCACTTAGATAAACTTGAGAGAGAAAAGATAAAGATGAGAGAAAAGAGAATATTTTTAAAAATAAGGGTTGATTTTAGTTCATAGAATCAAGTGTTTATATAACCATTCTCAAATCAATGAATAAGATCATCCCATTTGAATTGAATCGTGGTTTTATTTTTTCTTTTAATTTTATCGTGATTTTTATTATGCAATCTTATATGTCAAATTTTAACACTTGGTATTAGAGCAATGGTTGGTCTTTTGCATAATAGACCTTCATTATTATTGTTGGAAAGTAATCACAACTACCATATTAAATTGTTTTCTTATAGAGAGGACAAAATCTTTATTTCCCAACATGGTCTCATTGTTCCATTTAATATACATGAATTACATTTTTGAGTTGTTTTCTTTTACCACACCACTACCCTCTCTTTCATTAAAATCTATGTATGGAGTGTTGTCAACTTGGAGGTATGGCCCAACCTATTCTTTGTATGGCTCGGTGAATATTTTTGTATGATATATAATGTTATTATTGACCCATTTTTACGGGTATTTTTAAGTTTGGAGGTAGATAATTGTTTTCATATAAAAATAAGAAGATGAATTTCTTTTATGGTGTGTCTTGTAACAGAAGAAAAAAAAACTCCTTTTAAAAAAAAATTGTGGATGTAAGAGCGAGTTTCTTTTGTTTAGGAAAAATATGTATTGTCATTTTATGAATGTAAAAATAAGTTTCCATATATGATTGCGAAATATTTAATGTCCTCATATGATATGTGCATTATTTTGAATTTGTTTTATCCAAAAAAAATTAGTATGACAAAATGTTGAAGCTCTATTTTTGAAGAAAGAAAGGAGAAATATTCTCTTCTTTCTCCTTCAACTACTATCGAAGCTGAGATATTATCGATTAGGCTATCAAGCTATAGGGTTTTAAGAAAATTTATTCAAGGAACCAAGGTATTAACAATCAGCAATGGAATCCTCAAAAACAAGCTTGAAAATTCCTCAAATCTCCAAGTGGAATGGATAAAGCGTGATTATCCGGAAATAAAAATGAAGTGTTCAGTTTGTTCTCAGTATATATGGGATATTGTATAGAATGGTTTTCTAGAACTAGATGATGCAACAACATACAATGTTGTATCTCAAGCAGAGAATTATTTTCTCATCTCCTTAATAGAAAGATGGAATCCAAAGCTCTCTTCTACATCTTCTAATAAATGTGTGAGAGAATTTTTCTAAGGGTCTGTGGAGGAGTGAAAAAGTCAAAACAAGAATGGGATATTCTCCAAACAACATACCAAGGAATGATAGGTGAAAATGATTAAGTTACAATTGTTAAGAAGGGATTTTGAAACAATATACATGAAGGATTCTCAATCAGTAGATTCATTTTTCACCCAAGTTATTGGACTTGTTAATCAAATCAGATCTCATGGTGAGACTCTTGAAGATAGGAGAATAGTTGAAAATATTTTAAGGATTTTACCCACAAAGTTTGAATCCATTGTTGTGACCATAGAAGAGACAAAAATCTCTCACAATTTTATATGGATGAGCTTCATGCATCTCTTATTTCTCATTAGCATAGGATAAGAGGTGAGAAAAATTATCATTGAAGTATGCCTTTAAATCTCATTTTCAATTAGTCATGGTAGAGGAAGAGGAATATCAAACTTCATATAGGAGAAAGAAATTTTTATAGAGATCAAAGAATAAACCCATAAAAATCAAGTTGAAGAGGAAGCAACCAAATGCCAAATCCAAATCCAAGATAAAATCAATCTCAAGGTGGAAGGTATGAAAATATCAAGTTCAATGTCACTATTGCAAAAATCATCACCATTATTGAAATGAATGTAGGAAAAAACAATATAATTTCGAGTAGAAAAAATGCAAACTTTACGAGATAAAATCAAAACCAAGAAAGTATGTTTTTAGCATGCAATGTTGCACAAGAAAACCACAATGAGGCATGGATTTTAGATTCGGGTTCTAGCAACCACATGACATGGAACCTAGAAATGTTTTCAAGTTTGGATGAGAATATAAAATCAAATGTCTCATTGGAAATGAAAACAAAGTTTCACTTATGCAGTAGGAAACATTAATATTCTAACTAAAAAGGGAAAAAGTTTATATTTGATTGTCTATTTTGTTCCTTGTTTAAAATATAATTTGATGAGCATTGGGTAGCTTGTTCAAAATGGGTATAGAGTATTTTTCAAAAATAAAGAATGCATAATTTTAGACAAATTTCCAAGAAATCAACTCATTGTAAAATTTCAAATGACCAATAATAGAATGTTTCCCCTGAGGTTGAAACTATATTTGAGTGTAGAATTTTCTCAATCACAACCCTTAATCAACCCACGAGTAGATATAGAAAAAAATACAACACTCAATAAGACAATATTTCAAACATAAATAAAAGATGGGAATTGGCTTTGGAACATCCGATTTGGACATTTAAATTTTGGAGGTCTAAACTTACTACCTAAGAAATGCATGGTAAAGGATTCTCCTCTAATAGAAAAACCAAAAAGAATATGTGAATGGTACATTTTTGGAAAGAAACTTAGAGAATCATTCCCAACTATAAATTCAATTATAACAAAGGCACCAATAGAGATTTTCCATTCATATTTGTGTGGACCAATGCAAACACCTTCAATTGGTGGAATATTTTACTTCTTGACATTCATTGATGACTACACAAGAAAAACATGGGTTTATTTTCTAAAGCATAAGAATGAAGTGTTTGAATTTTTCTCATCAATTCAAAACTCTTTTCAGAAGAAAATTAGACATTACACCAAAGCAATAAAAAAATGTGGTGAGTACATCTCAAATGATTTTCTATGGTTTTACAGGATCTTAGAATTCACGAGAAATTCAAAACTAGGTGCATACCTCAACAAAATGAGCTAGATGAAAGGAAAAACAAAAGAATCATGGAAATGGCTAGGAGCATGTTGAAATAAAAATATTTATGAAATGAATATTGTGCTGAATTTGTCGCATGTGAAACTTATATAATGAATAACGTCCAACCAAGAGTGTCAAGAATATTATTCTTAAATAAGCATGGAATGGAAGAAAACATAGTATTTCTCACATGTGAGTATTTGGATGTATGGCATACACACATGTCCCAAATGAGTTGGGAAATAAATTAGAAAACAAGGGGGAAAATGTATATTTATTGAATATAGTGTTGAATCAGAGTCTTAAAATTGTACAATCTAATACATAAAAAAATTAATCAGCATAGATATGCATTTCATAGAAGATGAAGCATGGGATGGAAGCTTAGGAAAAACACTCAATATATAAGAGCAATTTTTTGACAGGATGATAAAGAATTTTCGATACCAACAAGTACTACTATTCATGACTCCTTACATGCCCATTCAAGCTCAACAAGGTGGTCCACAAGTGACTCCTTCATCAAGCATATGGACAACCCCACATAATCACGCTATAAATCCTTCAAATGATTTTAAAAACACCATCTATAACATGTTTGATGGGTGTTGATCCATCAAGTCCACATTCTACAAGTTCTACTTCAAGTGACATGTCAAATCCAACATTGGAAAGCTTAAGGAGACAAAAAATCAGAAGTATAAGAGAACTTTATGATCAAATTGATGGTGAGAACAATGTTGCTTTGATTTTTTTCATTATTTTCACAAATAGATGGTAAAATTCACTTTGAAGATGTAATTAAAGATGAAAAATTGGTACATGCAATGGATGAAGAAATTTACATTATAGAAAAGAATAATACATGGGATTTAGTAAGCATTCCAAATGAAAAATATGTGATAGGAGTAAAGTGGATTTTACAAAACCGAGTTATGAGCAAAAGGTGAAGTGTGAAATCATAAGCAAAATCTTGTAGCTAAGGGTTATTCACAATAGCTAGGATTTGATTATAATGAGACATTGCCTCCAAGAACTCGATAGGAAAATGTGAGAACAATAGTTTTAATAGCTACTCACAACAAGGGGAATGCTTATCAAATAGATGTAAAATAATAATTTCTAAATGGTTATATTGAAGATGAATTTTATGTGGAGTAGTACCACGGTATTGGAGTCCTAGGCCAAGAAGAAAAAGTATACAAACTCAAGAAATCTCTTTATGGACTCAAGTAATCCCCAAGGCATGGTACAAAACATTAACTCTTATCTTTTACAAAATGGATTCAATATTTACAACAACAATCATACATTGTACATCAAAATAAATGATAAAGGTGAAATCATAATTACCTTTTTGAATGTTGATGATTTGATATTCACGGGTGACTTATCAATTGATTTGTTTAAAGGAGCCATGAAAAAATAATTTTAAATGACTTATTTGGGAATCATGAAATATTTTCTTAGCATTGAGGTGAATCAAAATGAAAATGGTATATTCATCTCTCAAACCAAGTATGCAAATGATATTTTGAAAAGGTTTAACATAATAAATTAAAAATCATCTCCAATACCAAGTGTGACAAGATTGAAGTTAAGAAAGGATGAAAAAGGATCCAATGTAGATCCAACATTCTATAAAATATTATTTTGTAGTCTCATGTACTTAACATCCACAAGGATGGACATAATGTATGCGACAATTATTATTTCATCGTTCATGGAAACTTCAAAAGAATCTCATTAGGATGAACGGAAATGTATTTTAAGATATGTGAATGGAACAATAAATCATTGAATTCAATATTAAAGGGAAAATGAGTTCAAGCACATAGGATACACATTTAGTGATTGTGCGGGTAACATTGATGATAGGAAGAACACATCCGATTATGTCTTTCATTTTGGACTAGGTGCAATAGCATGGGCATATATGAAAAAACCTATGTCATCATTAGCTTGAAATATGGCATCCAATAATTTTTAAGTAGGGCTTTGACATACTTCATCTAACTAAAAAAATGCAATTTTCCTTCCGCCATATCTCTAAGCCAAGACAATAGTGTAGTAGCCCCAAATCCATCATGTTGAAGGATTTCTTGAGATCATTCTTTATGTCATCAACAAGATTATCCATGCTCCCTATGATTACAAGATCATCAACATAAAGAACAAGAATGAAAATCTCATTACCTATTTTCTTGATGTACAAGTTGGAATCTAAAGGGCTACGCTTGAATCCATACTCTAAGATATAATCATCAATCTTTATGTATAATGCCCATAATGCATGTTTCAATCCATATAGAGACTTGATCAATCGACACACCTTTTGAGGATGTTTCTCATCATCAAATCCTTCTAGCTGGATCATGTATACTTCTTCCTTCAGATCACCATTCAAGAATGAATTTTTACATCCATCTGTTGAAGATTCCATCCCTTTTGTGCTGCTAGTGCACAAACAATCCTGATGGTCTTTATCTTTGTAGTGGGTGAAAATGTTTCTTCATAATATATACCTTCCTTTTGAGCATATCCTTTTGCAACTAATCATGCTTTAAATTTATCAATGGATCCTTTTGCCTTATAATTTTTCTTGAATATCCATTTGCAACCAATGGGATTCTTTCATGTAGGTAGATCGAAAAATGCCCACGTACCATTTTTAATTAATGACTCGTATTCATCTTCCATATCCTTCTTCCATTGTGGTTGGCTCAATGCTTCTTGAACTGAATCTAGTTTGGTGCTATCAATTAGTGAGCTCATCAAGGTGAGATTGAATTTCTCTCTTGCTTGTCTTCTCATCCTAATACCTGTTGAAGAATTTTTTAGCATAGTCGACGTACTTACTTATTTTTTATTATTAGACTAGTTGTTCTATCTATTCCATTATACTCTCCTTCTTATTTGTAACCTCTCCATCCATTTAGGGAGTATTTTTATTCTCGTAACTATAAATATTGTATGTGGTTCCGTTTTTAATAGATTAATACGAGATAAAAATCTCTATTCTCTCTCCTTTATTTCTACCTCACAATTTGGTATTAGAGCATCAAATCATTGGCATGTGTGCTTGGTGTGGAGCACCGTGGAAGAAAAACAACATGGGAATGAGATGAATGGTCAAAACCTTGGCCTGGAGATAATATCAGCACACCTGGTCATTTGAAAACTTGTGTGGAAAGGAGAAGTTTTTTTCTACTTTGTGGAGTCTGTAGCAGCTGCATGGAAAGAGAATATTAAATCTTTCGCATGATAGAATTGTTCACCTACGTGGAATTACTCTGTAATTCGCATCATGTTTTGAGTTCTTTATATGTTGCGTGGAGGGTAAAAATTGTCTACAACATAAAGATATTCAAGAGCAAAAGAAGTCACAGCTAAAAACGTGACCATACTCACCAATTTGGAGAATCAATATCTCCTTCTACGCACACTAATAGGAAAACAAGCCTACTTACTGCATGAAAGGAGAGATGGATGTGAGGAAGATATGTCTTCTGCGTTGAGGATGCATGGTAAGTGAAGCCTTCAACCTATGTAGAAAATAGCAAAATTTTTTGGTGTGTGGTGCTGCGTAGAAGAATCCACATGTTTTATTTTTTATGTCTTATTTGTTGTAGAAAATTTCAAACATTCTTCTACATGGAACCATTATTAAGACAAAAATGGTATTCTCTTCCCATTTTGTGTGAAATTTGTTGTTAAATAAATAAAAACGTGGAGGCCTGAAGCTATTGGTGCATAGGAAATTATAACCTGAGTATTTTATTTGTTATTTTTTTGTCTTCTACCTCCTTGCTGAGGCGTGACACACTGCTGTGTGGAAAATTACTACAATCATTACCTCCTGGCCACCTACAAGTTGATTGGAAAAGAAAATGTGGAGTCTCCCATGGAGAAATAGCTTGCAGTGAGTTGACTCCAAACCTCTACATGGGAAAGATTGCTGATGAAACCTGTTATGGGGAAAATAATGTCTCAACCAAATGTGGCATTCTGGAGGTCCCAAACATGGCTTGTAAAGACCATTCAAGCCTGCGTGAAGAGGTAGAGCAACACAAGGAGAGCCAACACCGAATGACGAGCGTGTCGGACACAATTGAGACTACCAAAAGTTGTAACATCAACTCACCAGCCAGAGAACACCATGAAGAATCTCTAGAGAGCTTCGTGTTATACTTTTCTTTGCTAAACAAGATTCAAAACACTGCGATATAGTCTTCGACGAGCTAGTTTGAAGAGGAATTCGCGAATATTTCCTTTTCAACGTCAGCTGCCAAGAAAAGTGAGTATGGGAAGAATTAGAAGCCGGTTAGGAGACTCGATCGTGAAGACGAAGAAGAACACCCCACAAAGCATCGTCGTCTCACAACGTGCAGTATCAAGAGCATCTACGAGCTAGTACTTCTCATTAGTGAGTAAAAGTTGTAATAACTCTTGAAATAAATAAATAATTTTTTTAATCGTGATGTTTGCTCTGAAGTTGCTTCTTTCCGATGCTCAGTTACTTAAAGGGCCCAATTTTATGGCCTGGAAAACAAAAATGAGGAAAATCCTTCAATTTTAAGGATAATTGGGCATTTTCATAAGATCTATGCCTGCTCCTATAACCCCGATGAATTAATAAAGTATGAGATGGCTAGTGCCAAAGCCTTGATGCGATAATGCTTAGTATCAGTGATGATGTGTAAATGCATGTTCGGAATGTAGAGAAACCAAAGGAGGCCTAGGACAAGTTGGAAACAATTTATGAAGCCAAAAATTAGACTAAGATCCTCCATCTTTAGTCAAAGTTGCACACCCTCTCTATGGGTTCAGATGAGAAAGTTGAGGAGTTCTTACATCATGTGGCTGAGTTGCGATCGAGTTATTAGCACTCGGTGAAATAGTGGACGAAAAAATTATCGTACCAATCACCTTAAGAGCACTACCTTCTCAATTTTGAGTGTTCATTATGACACTGAATGTATCTAAACAAATAGTGGCATTCAAATAACTTGTGAATTTGTTGCTGTCAGGAAGAGGCCATCAATTCATCCCAAGAGGAGTCTCAAGATAAATCCCTATTCTCAAAGCCATACCATGGCCAGAAGAATCGGAAGGGTCCCCTAGAGAAGAAAAATCAAGTGCAACCAAAACAACAGCAGAAAGATCAAAATTCAAAGAGGTGGTGTCACATTTGTAGAACCAACACTCACGACACTAATCACTACTGGTACAATAGCTTGAAACAAGGGTCTTCAAGTCAAACAAGCACATCAGGGTGTGAATATTTTCAAAATTCCAAACGACGTCCCCACTGGAGAAAGCACAAGGGGCATCTCACAGCCCAACAAGATAATGAGTCTGATGAGGAGACATTAGAAGGAGCACATTCTGGTAAGAATCTTGTACTTGTCTCTCAGACTTCTAACCCACAAAGAGAGTCTGGCTGATAGAATCCGGTGTAAGTAAGCACATGTCAGGTGACAAGGAGTTGTTTGATTGATCAATGAAGATCCCACTTTGGTGATCGGGTTCGGATAGTGATGAAAAAGGGTATGTTGCGAAGGAATAGGAAGAGTCACCATTCCTCTAGGACCACGAAAAGGTATGCTTACAAAGGTACCATATGTTCCTTGATTGAATAAATACCTCCTATCAATGACTTAGCTATTGAATCGTCACTGAAGGTAGATTTTCTTGTTTAAAATGGCATCAAATAATGTTTGATCTCACGAAAAGGTAAGATTATTTCTAGAGAATTTTTGAAAGATAAGTTATTTGCTTTAGTACGGTTTCATCTTCTGCGTAATAGCTTTATCTACATTAATGATGTTACAATCTACTACACTTTAGCATTTTAGATATGGAAACTTATTGGCTAGTTCATTGCATCGGATGAGTTCAAAACCAATGATTCATGGACTACCCAGATTGTCCAGTCTTTTCCTCTTTTCCTTGGCTATCTTGTAGGAAAACAACACAGGGATGTGTTTTGAAATCACCTTCCATGCCAAGAAGCGTCTAGAGGTAGTTCATACCGATTTGAATGGCCCTCTACCTACTTTGTTTTCAGGATACAAGTACTTTCAACTATTCATGGATGACCACTCCCACAAGATGTGGGTGTTTTTCCTGAAGAATAAAAGTGAGGCTCTTCAACATTTCTAGAACTTCTATCATCGTGTTGTGAAAGAGACCGGACAACCTCTTCTTCTACTTCACTCAGATCGAGGGGGGGAATTCACATCAAATAAGTTCTTGGCATTCTTGAACCAACAAGGCATAAAGCAACACTGACTACTCCCTACACACCCCAACAGAATGGAATTATTGAGCGTCATAATCACACAGTGATGGAGATGGCTCATTGCATGCTATCAACAGCAAAGCTAGAAGAACACTATTGGGTGAAGCAATACAGATAACTATATATCTTCTCAACATGGCACCGACAAAGATTCTACAAAATAAAATGCTAGAAGAGGTATGGAGTGGTAGAAAGCCATCAATTTCTCATTTGTGAGTATTTGGTTACACAACATACATGCATTTCTCAGCTCAAAAGAGAAATAATGTTGAGCCAAAGACACTCCTGTGTATTCTACTTGGCTATAGTACTACCTCAAAGGAATATAATCTCATGGATCCTGAGACAAAGAAAATATATGAGAGTTGGGACGTGGTTTGTGATGATTCATCCTTTGACTCTGTAGTGACATCATAAGAACCATTACCAACCACATCTCACCAACTAGTCTTTGAATCAGATGATCAGCCAAAGGAGACTACTCAAAGAAAATAAATGTTGTAAGGAGAGATATTTTTTGACCTTGGAGAACTAGAGAATGTGACTCCACATCAATCCACATGGAAATGACATAGTTCTTCTCAAAAGAATCCAAGTTCTCATCCAAAGTGGGTACAAAGCACCATCAAGGACTCAGTATTTGCAAAACTCCCGTGATACATCATCCGGAGTCAAAACAAGGAGTCAAACAAGAAATGAGGTAAACTTTGCACTCATGAGTTCACTGATTAATAGCTCCAAGCCATAAAATTTTCATGAAGCACTCAGTCAACCTCAGTGGAAGGAAGCCATGGATACAAAATATGACTCACTTATGAAAAATCAAACATGGGAACTTATTGATCTACCTACAGGAAAGAAACCCATAGGCTGCAAATGGGTTTTCAAGATAAAATATAAGGCAGAGGAATCCATCGACAAACATAAAGCATGTCTTGTAGCAACAGGATATTCTCGGAAAGAGTGCATCAAGTATGAAGAAACCTTTGCACCCACTCTGCAAAGATCAAGACCATCGAGTTGTTTGTCTTGTGTCGTAGTACGAAAGGATGCATACTTCAGCAAATGGATGTCAAGAGTGCTTTCCTAAATGGTGATCTGAAAGAAGAAGTGTACATGACCCAACCTGAAGTATTTTTTCAAGAAAATCATTTGAAGAAGGTATTTCTTCTCATCAAATCACTATATGGATTGAAACAAACTCAAAGGGCATGGTATATCAAGATCAATGATCACCTTTTATAGCATGGGTTCACTCGTAGCCCCTCAGATTCAAATTTGTATATAAATAAGGTAGGAAAGGAAATTTTCATTGTGAAAAATGATCTCAAAAGAACATTTAACAGAATGATTTAGGACTACTACATTATTGTCTTGGCTTGGAAATATGGCAAAAGGAGCATCACATTTTTGTCTCCCAGATAAAGTACACCAAGACACTCCTGGAAAAGTACAAAATTTCTTATTGTAAACCTATATCCACTCCCATGGAAAAAGTCTTCCAACTTTCAAGATTCTAGGACTCACCTCAAGTAGATGCTACACTCTACAAGAAACTTATTGGAGGGCTCATCTACTTGACATATACCAGACCAGATCTATGCTTTTCTCTCAACTATCTTTCCGAGGTTCATACATTAGCCAAAACAATATCACCGGACAATAGCAAAGTTTGTATTGAGATATGTTTGAGGAAAATTTTATCATGGTGCGGAATATAAGAAGAATGATCAATTCTTTGTATAAGGATACGTCGACTCGAACCATCGTATCTATTGATGATAGGAAGTCAACTATAGGATACATATTTCATCTCGGATCTGGACCCATCTCATGGATAAGCAAGAAGAAGAATGTTGTTTCTATCTCATCCTGAGAGGAATAATATTGTGCCACACGAGAAGATGTGTGCAAAGTGATATGGTTATGTCACATTTTGGATGACATGTGAATTTCGAAAAATAGTCACATGTACTCTATTGTAATAAGCAAAGTGTGTTGAAGCTCATGCGAGAATCCTATTTTTCATGAACAAATAAATCATATTGATATTGATTGTCATTTCATTCGAGAAAACATCTTGAACCATCACATTCAGCTCCGATCTTGTCCTACAAAAGAAAAATTTGCTTTGACATTCTCACAAAATCTCTTGGAAAAGTGAAATTTGAACTTTTCAGGGGTCACATTTGCAAGAATAATGTAATAAGGGGGAATTTTAGCATAGTCTACGTACTTATTTTTTATTATTAGACTAGTTGTTCTATCTATTCCATTATTCTCTCCTTCTTATTTGTAACCTCTCCATCCATTTAAGGGAGTCTTGTTTATTCCCGTACCTATAAATATTGTACGTGGTTCCATTGTTTAATAGAATAATAAGAGATAACAAATCTCTATTCTCTCTCCTTTATTTCTACCTCATAGAATTTGTAAGTGAGTCCAAATTAGAGTTCTTGAGGGTAATTTCTACCCATTTTGGATGTGAGTGTTGATGTTGTGTAGTGTTGTCCTCCAAATTCCCTAGATCAACGAGCAATTCTCCGTGTGGCTAATCTTATGTTCTAGAATAATCATTTTAATCATCTAGTTGTGCAAGCATCTTATGAGAAGTAGCCACTTGGGATTCCTTTTTCCTTAGTGATTTGAATGATGACTCATAAAATAAAATATCACCACTTTCGTAAATATTCTTTTCTATGCATCCATGAGACTATATTATTTTATGTCTCATTGTACCTAAATAATATGTATTGGATTTTCTTGGGCTCAACCTTATTTCTTTTCTTTTCAGGGATATGCATGTATGTAGTACAACCAAACACACAAAGATGAGATATTGATGGCTTATAACCACTCCAAGCTTCCTCTAGCATTATATTCTTTAGTGCCTTTGTAGGAGACCTATTAAGAAGATATAACACGAGTTAAAACTTCTCCGCCCAATACTAATCCTCAATCTTATTGTAGAAACAATTAAACAGGATATTTTCATAATTATGTGATTGTGATGTTATAAAAATCTATTTTTTTGATGTGTATAGGGAGAAGTCAAATGTTGTTTAATGTCATGTTATATTAGGAAGGCCAAGAACTAGTTTGATGTGAATTACCTCTTGATCTTAGTGGAGTAGATGAATATTCTTGTAAGAGTGGTTATCAATGAGCTTCTTGAATTTTTTAGTATCCAAATGCATCGATCTTCATTTTTAGGAATAACACCCAAAAATTTCTAGAAAAGACATCCAAAAAAAAATTAAAATATTAGATTCCTTACATAGTGGTAGGTAGTGCTTTCAGCAAAGATCAGTATGCATCACATCCAAATCATCCAGGGCTCAAGTTTAACTCAGCTCAAATGGACCTTGATGTTGCTTTCCTACAAGATAACCTAGAAAATTGGAAATGATGGAGAAATGGTAGGAAGACCATGTACCATACCTTTTGTGTTGTGTTAATTAAGGGAACCACTTGAGAGGTACCCATAGCAGAAATTCCAAAGTTTAGTGAAATATTCTATTGATTCATTTAGATCGACTCCATGGGAGGTTACGAAATGTAGGGTGAATAACTTATCTCGCAAGAATTTCCGTGCTATGGCCTTACCATCGTTAGTGATTAGACAGGGATTTCATACAATTTTAACTTAGAACTCAAACTTAACCTTGTGAATCAATATTTGATTAATAGATAGAATTTTTTCAGTGTAGAACTATTCATTATAAGAAGAATAGTGACATATCTAATGCCTTATGCATTACACTCTTTATCATATGCAATTCTAACCCAATCTCATATGGGTTGGTATCTTAGCATGTGAAATATTAGTTTATATCTTGTCAGATGCTTGTTGGCACCAAAATAAATTAACCAAACATTCTTAAAGGGTTTAGAATATGTCGGAAATAAGTATTATTGTTTGATGGG
The DNA here is from genome assembly GCA_018340775.1 of Taxus wallichiana var. yunnanensis. Taxonomy (NCBI): domain Eukaryota; kingdom Viridiplantae; phylum Streptophyta; class Pinopsida; order Cupressales; family Taxaceae; genus Taxus; species Taxus wallichiana. The sequence goes on along the minus strand of CM031239.1, from coordinate 799,608,173 downwards.
CATAATATGAATTTACCTCATCTTCTTCTTTTGAGCACCATTGTATTGTGATCCTACATGTCCTTTGTGATGCCATCACCTTGAGAGTAATGTTTGTGTGGATTTTGTGTGCCATCTCCACTAGAATATTGTTGTGTATGGTCATTATACTAGCACTTAGAGGTGTCACGAGTCCCAATGTTACAAATGTGACACCATTTCATATCCTTGGCATTTGTTTTCGCCTTCTTTTGTTGTGGCTATTTCTTGATAGGGTAAATATATTTTACCTTAGGATAATTATGCATTGTATAGTTAGTTTATTTAATTATTAATTGTTATATGGTTTGTTAACCATATTTTTCATATTATCTCGTAGGTTATATTGTTACATAGTTGTAACAATTATCTGTTTGATTTATTCTACTTCTCGGATGTTCTTTTGGAAGCTTATGTAATCTGGTTTATTGTTGCACCTATGCAACATCATTATTTGTTTGTATATTGTTGTCCAATATGTATAAATATTATAGCACAAACTATTGTACAAGTTGATTGATTATTAATAAAATCATCCAAGCTTCCATCCCTATTTTACATTTGGTTTGTATCAAGTTGAAGGATATTCGAGGATTACAAAGTAGAGTTTGAGAAGCATTGAGAAGATTTTGCAAGCAAAGGAGATCCGAGTTGCCTCGTGACTTCCGAGCCCCATCCCCTATAATACCATCATAACATTCCTCAAAACCACATTTATTCATTACAGAGTTAAGGTTGAGTAGGATAGAATACACCAAGGAAGAGATTACAAGCTCAAAGGAAGGAAGAAAAATTGATCTAAAGCACCATACGCACCCAAAACCGCCTTCATTCTCACCAAAACCACCTGTCATTTTTATTTTTGGAATATTTTTTCAAAACCACATTTCCCAAACCGTGGTTTTTAAAGAGGTATGGTTTTACTATTTGGAAGTGTTTAATTACAATTTTCTCTTTATATATACTTGTTTAGCTTAGCCACCCAAGTGGCTAGCATAACTTTTGTAAGACACTTCCCACCAAGAGAGATCAAGGAGTCAAATCCCCCTCCCTCACCCACTACCAAATTTGGTGGGAAATTTAGTGGAACCACTAAATTTAGTGACAAATTCAAATTTAGTTATAACTAACTAAATTTAGAGAGAAAAACGATAATCGGGATCAACAAGGAGACTAATGTTAGTCCGAAAATTTTTCAGGAGGGAAAATCTATGGATAGGCAGAGCCAATAGTGTGTAGGGCATAGCCCTCTTTGAGGCGGGAAAGTGAAACTAGTTTATTGCTATTCTACCAAAGCAGGAATCACGCAAGTCCTACGGTATTCTACCTTTAGGGGTTTGGAATCTCGTCCCGGTTGGGGTATTTCGGCTGTGAGTAGAAAAGAGCGAAGGGAGGAGAAGAGATAGAATAGATCCGAAGGGAGAAAAGAAATGAATTCCAAAGCGAGTAAAGGTCAAAGGGTTTATGTTTTGGGATGCTAGTAAACAGATCGAGCCTACTTGTATAAACAAACAAAACAAAATTGATGAGAAAATTATAAAAAAGTAGAAATAGATCTGATAGAAAAGCATCATAGATCTAACTTAAGAAAGATCTAATACACATAACACATCCATTGAGCACAAAGTCTTAATTTTTGTATTAATATTTTCTTGTTTACAAAAAGTACAAAGCCTTTTCCTTCTCACTTCTATTTTTCATCTAAAAAATGTCCACACACGAATACAACAAATATCCAAGTATATATAGAAGGAGAAGGAGAAAGAAGGCAAAAAGAAACCAACTAATTACAAAATATTTACAAAATATCTAAAATTCAACTATTGACTTTGGGTAATTTGGTGGATGACAACATCCCATGGTGCAACATGGATGATGTCATCATTTGTGCCAACAAACTTTTAAATACTTTAAAAAAAAGGGAACAATCCTAGGAGGAAGGAGCCTATTCGTCATCATCCCATGGCTGGAAGGGAGTATCTTGCTTCTGCTCAGGAGAGGAAATATGAAATTGAGCACGATACTCCATGAATTTGCTAATCATCGGTTGAATTTGATCCTGAGAAGGACCCTTGGTGTGATCACCGATGACTTCACAAGTCTCTGTTCATCTCTCGAGTCTTCTAAGAGCTTGAAGTATTCATTACCGCTCCATCAGGTATCCAAAAAATCACAGAGTCAGAAGGTTGTTGATAGATTCTACATCAAAATTCACTTCTGACCCTAACCCTTGCGACACAATCTCCTTAAAGATCCGAATAGTGTCATATTCCTTCCTCAAGGTGTATGATGGGGTGAGCAAGCCTAGAGACATCCTTAGGATGATATACTCCATTTGATGCATTACATCCAAGGCTTCCTCCTTGATTTTATCAATTTTCTCCAAGACGAATTCCATTTGATCGACCCGATAGTCTAAAGCAGCAAGGACTTTGTTGGGTGCTTTGGGGTGATCAAAGACACTGAATTTCACTAAGTCATTGACTGGGCAGTCGAGCATCTTATGGAATATCTCATGTTGTAACCTAGCATGGTCCAACTCTTCAGAGATAGGTCCCACAATCACTTGGAGTTCCTTATTAGCCCGATCAATATTACGATATAGCTCGTGAACTTTACTATTACTTCCTAACTATCCTCGAGGATATGGTATCTCCAGGAGGATCTTTGCCATACTTTGCTCACCAATCTTGGCGTACTCATTTATCTTTTCTTGGCTAAGGGCCTCAGGAGTTTCAGTGGTAGTTGTAGGAGGTGCACTGCCCATTTTTGCGCAGGCTTCGAGAAGATGTCTGTTTTGTTCTTTCAAGTATCCTCTTCGCTTCCTTTGTCTCCTAAAGATTTTTGCAAAGGGCATCCACCGTAGATAGGGCCTCTCCCCGTAGGTTTTTGAAGACGTTCCCATCATGACCTGTGTCACTTTGTATAATCTATAGGAGACAGATCCTTTTTGTCCTTTGTGGGATCAGGGTATGCGATCTCCATTACCCTTTCACCTGAAGCACTTTGAGAGAAGCGGGTTATCGGATTTTCCTTCTTAGCTCATTTTTTTAGAATGACAGAGAAGTCCATAGGTGCAATGGTGAATTTCCTCTTATCTTTGGCTCAGTGCTTGGAGATCCATTCGGACTTAAGGGAGTGGGACCGAGAGGAGAGAAGAGGGAACAGAGGCGAGGAAGGAGCGCGATAGTGAACTCGGGAAATGTGTCGAGATGCTTGGTGGTGGCATTGATAAAGAATCCAAATCTCCAATGCTCATAGGGGTAGGAGTCACTATAGGAGAGGAAACCGTGGGGGTGGAAGGGATCTGAGAGATGAGGGAAGAAATACTTGGGGGACACTCCGTGAGGGAAGAGAAGATGGAGGAAGAGGAAGGGGGAACAGTAGAAGATGGGGGAGAAGACACAACCAGAGGAGTGGTTGTTTGAGTGACGTGAGGAGGGGAAGGAGGAGCGGGAGATGGGATGGTGGGAACTTCACTGGTTACAGTAGTGGTGACATCTTGAGTGGATGTGCCCATTGGAACACTTACCACTTCTTCTTTTAAGGGATACCAAGCTTACTACCTACTCCTAGGCGGCGGAAGGAGGACTCTCGGGAGCTTGCTCCTGAGTAGTGCTTGATTCTCCCTCTTTGTCTTTCCCTTTGCCCTTTGGTAAGTGCTTCATCCTAGTAGGTGCATCACCCAAAGGAGACATGGTGAAGTCTACCCCAAGGTAGATGAGGCCATTCATCCTGCACCAATGCTCTATGCACTGTAAAAGTGCCTTTAACCCTTTCCTCAATAGTTTGAGGTGCCTTTGTTCTATCAATCTCGAAAAAGGCCAATTGTCCCCATCTCGTATCTAGATAGACCTGATTAACTTCTTGATCAGTCATTTGGAAACCTTTCGGGATAATGGCCACACCATATTGGATGATTTCTGCTAGGGCCAGGTGGGAGTGATCCTTTCTTCTGAGCTTGACCTTGTGATACAGATCGATATAGACATCTTCAATCTGTGGGATGTGAATCAGATCAAGCTTTTCCCTTGGAAGGTAATTTCGTGGATCAAAGGTCGGCCTTGCTAGGAAATTGTGTTTCAAGTTAAGCAACTCTAGTTCTGCAAACATTTCTCAGGATTTGGTGTGAGAAGTGCGGGTGTACCTATCCACTTGTGAGGGGAATGGAGTTCCACCCTTATTTATTTTAGGCACTTCTTGTGGTATGTGATAAGTTTCTTGGACATCTCCAATAGGATCATCTTATGCCCCACATACCTTGGTAGTTTGGTGGGCTCCCCTAAGAATTTGGCAGCCCTAAGATAGGTGAAAGTGGGGAATTACATAAATAATGCCCCCACTTCTCTGTGGCGATCACCACTCTCTTGGTCGTCCCAATCGTGAGTCATACTAGGCCTCAAGAGGCGAGATGATGTCGTAGAAGAAGGCATCGTTGATCTTACTGAACTGTGGGATGTTGTTTTCCAGTCTCAACTCTGGATAATATTCATATATTTTTACTTGGGGCCACACCCCGCATCGACTCAGTGCTGGATAGTCTCTTTCTGAGGTAGCAATGTATACCATGTAGGAGTTCATGTAGAACCTCCTTGTTGTTGAGTTGCTGGAGTTGCTCGGAGATGGTGCTGCTGATGATCTCGCCCATTCAAAACGTTGATTGGGAACATTTTTGCTCATTGTTTCTAGATACCTGAGCATCCATTTGTGGAAGTAATGGGCATCAGGAAGCCCAAATACCCTACTTAGGAAGGTTATGGTGTCACTTAGATCCTCTGAGAAGTTGCTGCGGTGAATAACCTACGGCCACCTGGTTATTACCTTCTTGTTCTTCAGATACACTTCGTTCATGAGCTGCATGCATTTGTCTTCATTTTCATCCCATGCCTTTATGTAGTCTTCTTGGCTTATCACCATAAAGTGCTGGTGGTGGGGGATACCTAGCATGATTTTAAAGTGTCGAGCAGTGATGTTGATTATAACCTCACCCTTTTCATTCTCGACAAATCTTGTGTCTTTATTATAGTAGCAGTGCCACCACCATTAAGAATTCATTATTTTCTGCGCTTAAGGGAATTCCCCTAGTGAAATGTAAACCATGCCAACCAATTTTTCCATCCATGGAATGTATGTGACCCTTCTTGTTCGGCCCGAAGTTCTCCATATCAATGTGGCCAAGTTCTAAATCCCTGATGTCTAAGTCACATTCTACACGGACTCGGGCATCCCGACCCTTTGGTATTTTTACTTCATTTCTTCTTCTGTGAGTTTGGCCTTACCCTTAGACTTGGTTGGCCTCTTACTTGATGAAGACATATGTGAATTTGGGTTCAGCTACTGATTTGTAAGAAGAAGGAGGAAGTCCATTGCAGAAGATCCATGTTAGTTGTTAAATCATCCATCAAAGCTTTACAGAATGAAAATTTATCAATTTACAAGCTTCTAGGCGCAAGGCATAGTTCTCATTGCGGTAGCAGGTCGGTAAAAGCAAGGGACACGCCAAGAGTGTTGCATGGAAGAAAACAATGCAAAGGGGCACAGGCACGAAATACTACACACAACATTCAGTGTTGGTGTCAAAGGATGTGCGCCTGTGCACCATATGAAGGGTTTTAAACAGGCGCAAATTATTTTGGTGTTGTAAGGCTGTAGGATGCACCATTGGCGTAGATCTGGTACATGTTGCAGAACATTTTTATGTGCCAAAGGGCATAGATTTAAAGGATGCATCATTGAGTTAAGGTGCGCAAGGGGATTTTGGCACGGCACAGAAGAAGAGTTTGCATGACATTCAGATGTTGGTGTAGGTGGGATTGCACTTGCACCTATGTTAGGTTTTAAGAATTTTATAAGGCGCAGGGAGGGTGCATGCTGTAGGCGGGGACAGTGCACCCTTGGCACGACTGTGTTTTGTGCAACAACAATTTTGTTTGCACCAAAGAGAAAGCCGTGGCTTTGGATTGTAACAACTTTATATTTTCTCTCTCTTGATCAGTTTTTGGCTTGATGGCTTCCTTTAACATAGATTTGGATAGTGAGGGGAACAGAGAAAAGAGGATTATGGATTCATTTTCGAGACAAAAGCCCTCCATGCCAGCAGATTTGGAAGGAGGGTAAAACCGGTTTGTGGGGAGAGTTGATTTGTAAAACAGGCTAGAGGTTGTGTATTATCCTTATGTTCATTTTCTTTGTTTTTAACAACCCATAAAAACAATACAGAAAACCCACAAACAATCACCACAAGAAAAGTAAGGACCACTTACCAGGAATATATAGAATGGAAGAAATGATACGGGGTCCATGAATGCGACATAAAGTGACACGGGGATGACAAGAGCGCTAACAGGTGCAGAGAAAATAACTTTTTCATGTGTTTTCAATCGTGAAAATGACAGGTCAGATGCACCTATTTATAGAAAAAGGCATAATAAATGTGCCACCAACTTTTTTGGTCAGGCACACCAAAACAAATGACAACATGGAAATATTTGTGCCATTGGCGTGGATTCGGGACTGTCGACATTGCCTTTTAGCGCTTTGGTGCACCATTCAAGGGCGCAACAATTTTAGTGTCGACAGGGTGGCACATGCACCTCGGTGTAGGTTTGAAAGGTGCATCATGGGAAGGCGCAACATTTGGAATGTCGACAGTCCAAAGGATGCGCCAAAGGAATAGAAGGGGGCACAAATTCATTTGTTGTTGCATGAATAAAATTTGTGCCCACCAAAAATGACCAAATGACTAAGTTTGAAAAACTAGATTCTCTGGAAAGGGATTTTATGCCATTCTGAATGCTAAGGGACCTTGGTGGGGAACCAAAAAAAATTTTGGTATGGTTACCTATAAAATTTCCCTCGTCAATTTTATAGGATAACAACTAGCAATAGAAGAAGAAATGTCCAATCGTAAAAGAGGACATGAATTAAAATATTTTTGGTATAATACATACAAGAAAGTTTCATCAGGTAATTCTATACCTCAACACCAACAATCTCACAAGGGACATACAAACTATAATCAAGGGCAGAAAAATGGGAACTAGAAAACCTTATCATGAACGAAATATTGTTGAGCAAGAAGAACAATCAAATAATGAAGATTAATTTCACACTACTCAATCAAGTAAACCTTACACATCATCTAGTGAACTTTGGTATGTTGATTTGGGAGCCACTCGACACATGACCAGCCATAGAGTCTGGTTTACTTCAATGAGGGACACGCCTTTGAAAAACCCTGTTTTGTTAGGTAATGATTCTTCATACACAATTCAGGGGATTGGAAACATTTCTCTACCCCTTGGTTCACTTAATGTAGATTATCAAATGTACTATATGTCCCTATGTTGACTAAAAATATGTTGTCAATTAATAAAATCCTAGATCACAACTTGAAAATTTAATTTGATAGTCAATCTGGCAAGAAAATGTGTTTAATTTGAGATAAAACACGAGGCTCGAAAATAGTTGCAAAATCCTCCAATGTGGGATGCATTTTCCATCTTTCTTTTGTCCACAAATATGATTAGGAACTTATCTCTAAGAACTCTATCTTTTCGCATGGTTGTGGCATCGAGAGACTTGGTCATATTAGTTTCAATTATCTCAAGACACTTTGTCAAAGACAATATGGTACATGGTTTACCATCTCTTCATAAGGATACGAGATAAATGTCCTCACTACCTAGTAGGAAAACAACACAGAGATTCATTACGAGAAGATTATTGTTCAAGCTCATGGTAAGCTTGATCCGGTTCATATCAATCTTTGAAGTCTAATCCAAACGAGTCATTATGGATATTAGTACATCATGCTTTGTGTTCCGACTATTCAAGAAAAATATAGATTTTTTTGTCTTTGCAAGAAAAGTGAAGATTTTGAAACCTTCAAGAAGTTCAAAGTAGTTGTTGAGAATGAATTCGGTCATCACATCGAGAACTCTCTTCTTAGATCGAGGGGGGAATTCACTAGTGATGAGTTCAAATACTACCTACAAGCTCACGGGATTTTTCAAAAAATTCCTCCTCCACACACAATGCAACAGAATGGTGTTGTTGAGAGAAGAAACCGTACTATCATGGAAATGGTGCGATGCATGATCGATGATTATGGACTTGTAAAGACATTCCGGAAAGAATTATCAAAGAGAAATGTGTATCTATTGAAGAGAGTGACCATAGTTGCTCTTGACGGAGTAACGCCACATGAAGCATGGTCAAGTTTGAAACCATCTGTTGCACACCTTAGAGTATTTGGTTGCAAAGCAAGTATGCACATACCAAAGAAGAACATAAATAAATTTGACATGAAGCCACATAAACTCATTTTTATTGGCTAGAGTGAAGAAACTCTTGGGTACAAATTGATGGATCCAAAGACCAAGAAATTATACACTAGCAGAGATGTTGATTTCTTTGAGAAGAAGGAAGCCGAGTCTCCTCATCCATACTCACTTGATGTGGATTTTTCACCAGTTGTAAAAACTGAAGTTGATGTTCCCACTGATGATGAAATTGATGATGGGGATGATGTTGATGATCTGATAGAACCACGACCCATGGGAACAGTTCAGTGTATTCCCAAGTGGTATATTAGCATGTTACGAGATGCAAGAATGGATGATCCTTTGGATGCATCAACCCTTGGACTACATACCCATAATAAAGAAAAATAAGATGTAAAATTTTCTTTTATGAGTAGAGATATTGAATCTGGTGAGCCCTCTAAAGCCTAGGAATCCTCTACAAAATCTTGAAAAGATGCCATGGATACTAAGTATAACTCGGTGATGAAAAACAACACTTGACATCTTGTCGATCTTCCATCGGGAAGAAACCCATTAGATGCAAATGGATACTCAAAAGAAAATACAAAGCATATGGGACCATATACAAGTATAAAGTGAGACTAGTAGCTAGTTATGCATAAAAGAAGGCATTGACTACTAGGAGACATTTTCTCCCATAGTTAATATCAAAATGATCGGGATGATATTTTCTCTAGCTACCCATTTTGGTTGGAAAGTTCATCATATGGACGTAAAAATTGCCTTTCGAATGAATATTTACAAGAAGAAGTCTACATGACTCAACCTAAGGGATATATTATACCTGGTCAAGAAACAAAGGTATGTAGACTTAAAAAGTATTTGTATGGCCTCAAATAGGAATCTCGACATGGTACACCAAAATTTATGAGCATCTTATACAACATGGATTTGTTAGAAATCCATACGATCCCAATCTTTACCTCAAAAATCAAGGGGAGAGATTGTGATTGTCGTTGTCTATGTCGATGATCTAGTCATCACTGGAAGTTCAGTGAGGATGATTGATGCAATGAATAAAGATCTTAATCGATCATTCAACATGACAAATCTTGGGCTAATGCACTATTGTCTTGGATTGGAAGTATGACAGAAAGATAATCACATATTTGTTTCTCAGATGAAATATACCAAGACAATGCTCAAGAAATTCAAGATGATGGATTGCACACCGATTACTACACCTATGGAGAATAGATTGCAGTTATCTCATTCAAATCCATCTCCTATGGTAAATTCCACTCTCTATCGTCAATGAGTTGATTAGGAGTCTCCTTTACCCGGCCTACACTAGAAAAGATATCATATTTAAAGTGAGATATCTATCCAAAAACCCAAAGTTTTTCATTGGAAGGAAGCAAGGCACATTTTGAGATATCTCAAAGGATCAGTGGATCTTGGTCTAGAACACAAGAAGATAAAAAATTCTTCTTGTCAAGATATTGATTCGATCATGTAGGTAACATTGATAAAATAAAATCCACTTCGGGTTTGTGTTCTTTATGAGATCTAGAACAATATCATGGGGAATCAAGAAACAACACTTTTTTGCACTCTTCCACGTGAAGTCGAGTATCATTTTGTAGGTGAATCTGTTTGTGAATCAATATGGCTATGTCACATATTGGAAAGACTTGGAATACCATAGGACAAACCGACCACCTTGTATGTTGACAATGAAGGTGTTCTCAAACTTTTTCACAATCTAATTTTTCATGAAAGAACAAAACATATTGAGGTACAAGTACATTTCATACGTGAACATGTCTTGAAGCATAATATACATCTTTAATTTTTTCCAATAGCTAAACAACGAGCAAATATATTCACAAAGTCACTAGCACATGACAAGTTCAAGATGTTCAGAGATTTCCTCTCCTCATCCCTTGAGGAAATGCAAAATTAAGGGGGAATGTTAGGGTAAATATATTTTACCTTAGGATAATTATGTATTGTATAGTTAGTTTATTTAATTATTACTTGTTATATGGTTTTTAAACCATATTTTTCATATTATCTCGTAGGTTATATTGTTACATAGTTGTAACAATTATCTGTTTGATTTATTCTACTTCCCGGATGTTCTTTTGGAAGCTTATGTAATCTAGTTTATTGTTGCACCTGTGCAACATCATTCTTTGTTTGTATATTTTTGTCCAATATGTATAAATATTGTAGCACAAACTATTATACAAGTTGATTGATTATTAATAAAATCATCTAGGCTTTTCGTCCCCTGTTTTACGGTTCTATGATTTATTATTGAAATTTCCACCATGCGGCTTTGAAATTAATGATTTTTCTTTGAATTCATCTTACAGATTTGATTGTTTCCTCTTTTTGGAGCATATTTACCAATTCTTCGAATGAAACTACTTGTTTGGTGATATTTAGTGTCATGAAAAATGCCAAAATTGTGAGGGGAGTTCCCTTAATATGATAGGGACTAGCATTGTTTCATCAATCTTATCACTAATTTCTATGAGCACCGCTCGAATTTCATCTACTCTTCACAATAAATATTTAAACTTCTCTTCGGGTGACATCTTGAGTGTATGCAACATTGACTAAAGATGAAGTATTTTTGTTTGATTATTTGCTTCATAGATAGTAGATAGAATGTTTAAGGTGGACTTAGATGTCATTGTGTCCTAGATATGTTGTTGTATATCATCGTTAACATTGAGTATGATCAACATCGTGGCTCTGGGTATTGCTTTATCAAAATTTGTCTTCTCATCATTTTTGATTAGACGGGGTATCTGCTAGTGAAGATTTCCCATAACTCTTCCAATTTCAAATTCGTGTGCATTTTTATTTTCCACATAACATAGTTAATCCATCTTAGGATCTGGGCACCGGAAAGGAGCATATTTATTGGCAACATTTTTCTCATATATATATATATATATATGTATATCCGTACATGTGTGTGTGTGTGTGTGTGTGTGTGTGTGTGTGTGTGTGTGTGTGTGTGTGTGTGTGTGTGTGTGTGTGTGTGTGTGTGTGTGTGTCTATATATATATATATATATATATATATATTGAATGTAAGAAAAGGAAAGAGAACACTAATTTCAATGTTCCAAAACATTGTAGATTTTTACAAAAAAATATTATAATACAAGTCTTGTTATGAATGACATTGTTCCTTTATGTGAGTGAAATATGCTCGTGTGATTAAACATGAGCACTTGTGTTGTCTCCGTTCCTCATAGTCATCATCAACATCATATCCAACTTTATGTTGTTTCTTGGTGCTTTATGTCAAATAGGAACCCCTTAAGCAATCCATCTTGGACTAATTTTTCAAATGGGAGATTGTCAATATTCTTTACTTCTTCCTTTAAAGAAAAGAAGAAACATGTTTTATCTTCACTTATAATCATGTGATATGCATGTTTTGATAAGGTCAAAGATGCCATGCCAATATGTTTTATCTTCACTTAATTGGTTGTTTAAGCCCAAAAAGACAAAAGACAACTTTTACCCTTCAACTTCCAACTTTTACCCTTCCACATATAGCTCCAAACACTTCTACTACGAAAAATGTTCTCAATTTTTTTTTTTTTGTTGGTGTATGCTAAAGGTATGGAAAATTTACAGGGGTTGCTTTGATCTTATTAGATCCTGTTGTGCAGTTGTTAATATTCATATAGTTTTGAACCTTGTTTTTGTGCTTATTCGATCTGCCAAATTCACCATTTTACAGGGTGCTTGTTAGGACGTAAGGTAGATAGATAGCTAAAGGAAGAGACATATCCTCGTGGAGGCACAACAATGGTTATACTCAAATCCTTTAGAACCCAACAGACACTCCTTCTAGTACTTGTCCCTGCATATTTGGAACATAAATACATTTAAATCTACTACCATGATGAAACTACAAACGAATGCTTCTTCATATTATTCATAGACCAAATGATCTTTATTTATAAAATATGATATTGAATTATTCCTTACATGTGTGTGTCCATCCTGGGTAGGAGCCAAATATACAGATGAAATTGTGATAATTATGGTAGAATAATTCTAATGTAGAATTAATCTAACATTTTGGTAGAGGTTGGAGTTAGCAATGATGCGATGGACTAAGTTCAACCTATTAATTATAAACCCTATGAGTTCTAACATTTTTGGTTATTAATTTTAATTAAGTAAATTTGTATGACATGGAATGTTGAGTCCCCTCGATATATCCCCATCTTTATAGTTTCATATGGAAAGCATAATTGAATTCCTTGAAAATGGTGTCCGGTCTAACTATCCACAAAATAAAAATGATGACATTGTAAGGAGGAAATGTTTATAGTGGGAGTATTGAACTATGAGAGATTTCATTTAGAGTTATCTCAATACTATGCCTTAAGTATCTATGCATCACAACTCATTTCTTCTTTATTCATGTCAAAAATGACGTGTTGCCCATATGCGAGTTACCGAAAAAATGAAGGAATCCTCTATGTTACATTGAAAAATTTCTCTATCCCTCAAATTATCCTTACTTAATCCCCTTATTAATCATTCGTCTTCCTCTTCTAATGTTTCATTTTCACTCCTTAATCTTTATATATCCTTGAAAAATAAAAGTGTAAATGGTTTTCAAATCCTTGTGATGAAACACTTCAACTAAAAATATTCTTAGCTAAGGCAATGGGTTATACTTATTGCCAAATTATGGGTAAATTTTGGTGTATTCAATGATGCAATTGGAGATATAATCTACAAAAAAATTCAAAACATAAAAAACAACCTTCCTTTGTGATTATCATGTTTAACAAAATGTTAGACAACCTATAATATCCACTCTCAATTAGAAGAAGAATCATGATGCAATACAATCACTCCTTATTTATAAATAAACCATGAAGACCTTAGTTTTGACTTGGTAAGTGTGTTCATGAGTCTTAGGAGTCTTTAGGTATTATTATGTTTGGCTAATCTAGTTTTAGAAATTTCAAAATTCAAATGGAGCATTTCCTCCAAATTGAAAAATTGGAATTGTTGGGCCATTTGGCTTGTGTAGTTGTTTCTAAATAATTATTGCAACATGTAGAAGGATAAAATGAGCAAAAAGGTGGTGTATTAGGTCCCTCTAGGTCATTAATCTTTAAAATAGATAGTACATGTTAAACCTAAGACCATCCTAGGTAAAGAACCATCTTAAGGGTGAACTCACATCATGAAACATTATCAGAACTAAAAAATAAGCCAAGAATCTTGATTATGCGATGAGTAGGATATTATAATGGGCGTAATGTAACTATTTTACTCATTCTATATCTGGATATGAATCAAATGGAAAATATTCAAGAAGGTAGTGAAGGAGAAAAAATCAGTTTCGATACTTCTTGCATGAGTTTGTGTCTCTTATTATGCATGTTGTAATATTTGATCTTAGAGTTATGTGATAAGGTGATCCTAAGCCTGATTCTAAGAATTTGAGGTATAGGAGTTGATTTTAGTGTTCCTTGTATGTTATTACACTTTGTAACTATGAATACTAGTCTTATGCATGCTTATTAGATCTCTTCCATGTATTAGTAATAGAGACATGCCTAGTAAGAATCTTTTCTCTTCTGAGGTTTTACATGATTGAAGGTTTCCATGTTACCCTCTATGAAAATTTGAATTAATGACCTTGTGATGGTAAGTGTGAATCCTAGTAGTAGAAGGTTACCATTAATGAGTAAGGAATTTTGAATGCATAGAGGCATAAAAATTTGATAAGGAGATTTTAATGTATATAAATCATCACTTGCATGCAAATGTTCCATTTTGTCTTTGTTAGTGTAATATTTCTTAAGACACATGGGTAGATTCTTGTGCACAAATCAACATTAACAATTAGTGGAATGACACTAAAAGAAGGACTAAAAATTGAGGAATCGTAAACAATTGGAGAGGGTGGTCATGCTCTAATAAATCCTTGGTGAAGATTCATATAGTGGAGAAAACTGATATAAACCTAACTACCTTATTCCAATCTTGTATGTGTGACAAAGTGTGACTTGAAATGAATATACGGTGATAGGAAAACGGTAGTTCCAAAGAGTCATCATGAATTTAGAAAGATGGTAAAGATTGTTAGTCCTTTCAAATCCTATAGAAGAGTTGGAAGTGGTATTATTACTAAGAACCATTAAATTTTTCCCTCTCAAGTTGTCTCAATAGGCCAAACCCTCAATCTAGGGTTTCGATGTGAAAAATCAAATCACATTCTATATAACCGATGAAATTACCCATAAATTTATAGAAGGGTTCTCTTTGTGCCATTTAAGTATTTTTTATAGGCTTTTAGTGAATGGGATGTCTTTGAGAGACATATTAGAAATAGTTGGTTAAAAACTAGTCAAACACGGTGGTAGTCCTAGTTTACCCCGAAATGTTAGAAAGCAATACACGAATGGTTTAATGGGTGCTTCAGAATGATTTACTTGTGTACCATAAACCCATACATGAAAAAATATGTCTAACAATTTGTTGTGACAGGGCTAGTTTGACCTTATAAGCCAAGGGAGTGCAATGGTGATTTCAAGGAGTGTGATGATTTGGGATTTAAAATCTTGGGTACACCTTGACTTTGATAAAGTTCCCTTGAACATATATTCATCTCATGGTGGGTATATTTAGATTCCTCTTATCATGTTGCTAGCAAGAGTTTTGAATTAAAGAGACTATAGGAGTAGTGTAATAGCTATATTAGGGAAAATTGACATGTCTGATATTTAGTATTAAATTATTATTGGAACATATTTTTTTATATTGTGTAATAGATGAATAAGCTAGGAAGCCTTGGAGAAGGCCAAAACTAAAATTTTCATGTTTGAGGAAGGAGGTCTACTTAAGAATCCTGAGGAGATGAGTGAATAAGGTATGTGGAAAGTAACCTTGAGTGAAGAGTGATCCATTGGATGGTTGAAATAACATCAAATAGGGAAGGGTATGAAGCGAACATAATGAGCATCGAATCTATTTAGGTCAATTTGATCAAATAGACAAGAATAAGCCATTATTGGTCTAGGAATGATCCTCAAAATGTAAATAAAATTGAAATATTTGTTGGTAAACCCTTTTTGATACATGTTTTAGTGTATTTTAGTTGTATCAAAGCCACATACACCAACCCCTAGAATGGATTAGGAACTCACATTCCTATAGAAACTATAGAAATTAGGGGGTAGTAAACATGAAGGACTCGCTTTCACATCTATTTCAAACATTCACCATGTCAAAGATTTGTACATAACCCCTCTTTTCTCTTTACAATATTTCACCAAATTAACCCTTATCAAATTGAAAGAAGAAGAATTAGTATATCCTTAATGTGTACTAAATCATCAAGTACTCCCTTCTTCCTAATGTTGTAACCTCATCTCAATACTCTATGCTCTTGGTCTTCAATCACTCCTTTTTCATTCACTTTCCGATCAACATTTCAAATGCGCCACTCGGGAGCGATGTCTAGTTGCTTGTATTTGTCAAAGGTAAATGCATTAAACCAAAAATAATAATATCTTAATTTTGTATGGAAATACATTCCTCTCGCAACATACTAAAATTCAAAATGAGATCTTTGCATATTTATTCTTGAAACGTGTATCCGACGTTCATGACTCATCTAGTGTTTATGACTATTGTTTTAACTTAATGTCACATAAGTTTTTGGAAGTTTGAAATCAACCAAGATAAATTTTAGTAGTATAAAATTTTTTCCTATAAGATGTATGTTATATTTATAGAAAATATGGAAAAGAATGAATTTTAATTTTAGTTTTAGTATTATGAGTATTAAATTTGAACTTTGATTATTATTATTTGTGTGTAGACACATATACATATATATTAGAATTGAAAGTTTTGAATTTGAATTTACATTTTAACATGATGAATTATTGATTTTAAACTTTAATTTTTATTTAATTTTTATTAAGGATAAAAGATTTTTTGAAGGATCCTACCTACGAACAAAAGCCTAGCTACTAAGATAAGATGATGAAAAACAAAAGAAATAGAATGGAGAAACACTACGAGAGAGACACAAAATCATTAGCAAAACACCAAATCCAAACCAAATGTAGTGAACCCAAAGTGGAAAATTGAGATGTGAGTGTCAACCCAAAATATTTGAATGCATATCGAGAAGAGGCATTTTTCTTATTTTGTACCAATGTCCACTTCTCCTTTTTGGTTCGCATAGGTGGAGAATGTCAATAAAAGAAATAGGTTGAAAGCTATACCTATCGGGGAAGAGGGGTTTTACCTTCCCTAACCATTCTACAAGAGCTATGGGTATTGTGAGTCATAGAAACTATCCTTAATGGAACCCGAGGTGGGCTCATGATAAATTCTTAACTTTGAGGGCACATATCGAAGTAGAATCAACGAAGGATCGGATGAGGTATTCACATTGAAGTGAGAATGGAGGGGATCCTTCCACCAAGCTAGTATAGCCCCATATTTTCTCTTAGCATGCCCACAATCTACTATCAAATGCCTAATTTAAAAATGTATGTTACAACATAAGGCCAACCTTTCATAAGCAAGAAGTTGAGTAAAATCCTATCTCCAATCCATATATTGATTATTTCAGTAAATTCAGGATAAATATAAATCCACCAAAATCCAAACATATGTGGTATGTATCTATTAGGAGGTTTCATCATCATATTTTTAAAATTCCCCAACTTATTCCCAATGGATTCAAGACAAGATTCATCCCATAGTTGGAGGGGTCTACTTGGAGTCTTACCTAGATAGGCATTGTGTCAAATGAATCTTTTAGTGGATCAAAAAAGGATACCACGATTTCATCATGAGGGCATAATAATCTCCCCAAACACAATACACACTATTTATGGCATCAAGGTCCTTAAAATATTCATAAAAATGAAAAAGCTTTGGAATAAGGATAGAGTTCAATCTTACCCATGATTTTAGGCCTCCATCTTTGTGATCCATTCGCAACTAAGTGAGATTTGGCCAAAAATGTGGAACTTATAGATGAGTGCAAGCCTACAATAATCTTCTTCCATCTCTTGAACCTTCTAGGTAACATCATCTTCAATATTCAGCTCCGAGATGTCACTAGAAGGTTCCAAGGGAAACATCCTCTCGTGGAATCTTTAACATTATCGAGACGATTGTAGAAAATATTGATCAACACTTGGTTGGAATTTTGAAATATGGTTACATGTTAGTAATCTTCAAAATTTCTTAAAGATATTTTCTATAATGTATCAAAAGATACTATTGATGTTACATAATAAGTTATTCAAAAATGTAGTTTCCACTTTTAAGAATTGTGTTAGTAAAACAATCATTACAACAAATGAATTTAAATGATACATGGATGTAGTAAAATTAAAGGCCATAAAATGGTGTGTAAAGTAACAATAGAAATTTCTCCTCAATTTATTTAGTTATATTGCATTATTCACTCTTCCCATCACAAAAAACTTAAAACAATTTAAGATAGCATACATTACACTATAAATGACAACTCAAACAAACATAACATCATCCCTTATTTGTCTTGAGATGGATTTTTACACCCTAGTGACTGTGATATAGCTTCTTATGATTGTTTTGAGGGTGATTTTAATACTCTAAATTCATAACACAATAAACACCAAATTTCCCATGTAAAAATTAACGACCACTTACAAATTTTTCTACATTTTATACTATTAATACTAATCATATCATAGCTCTCTTTATAATTTTTGTAGGGCCCACTTCTCTTTGAGACTTATTATATTTTGATTGTGATTATTGTTGACTTTAGACATGGATATTATTGTATCATTTTAGTTTAGTATGATTTTAGATGATAGAGATATTTTAATTATTGATGGATTGTGGTTCATAGTATGATTTTGTGGATTCTTAGATACATAGAGACATTTTATATTGATGATGATGATGTGTTGTTGGCATATATATTACTCACATTCTAATTCTTTTCGTATTGAGTAGGATTTAGGATTTACACTAATCTCACGTTCTTGTTGGTATTGATAAAATATACAATTCAGATGTTGAAATTTTAGAAAAATGCTAGCATTGTCTAGTTGAGATGATGGTTTAGCTATATGAGGTGATTATTGATTTGTGAGCATATAATTTATCTTTGATGTTTTTGATGCGAACACGAGGCCGAAGGAGGTATTGTGTGATTTTGCAAGTAATTATATCACAACAATCAAAAGGGGGATTGGAGACCAACCACAATGAAATACTAGATGGATACAACGAAGGTCACCATGGAAACTTGTGTAATTTTGTTTTTTTGTTTGTTTTATTTTGTTAGGGGGTCCTCATGGGGGTATGACCTCAACCTGTGACCATTTACTTTGTGTGTATGTTTCCTTTGTTATTTTATTTGTTGTAGAGTATGTGATTTATTTGTGATGTAATTTATTTAATCATTGTTGATTAATTTGATTTTATTACGTAATTAAATCATTTTGTTAACCCATATGGGGATGAGACAAAATGGTTCATTTATTAGATTTTTGGTCTTTTGGACTAGTGATTTTGATTGAGCGTAAATGACTTTGAGTGTTATACACTCTATCGTACCTTGTAATTTTGGATTTGGGCTTAAGGGCCATTTTGGAGGCTTGTAGGACAAAAATAGACCCCATTATGTGTTTCTTATGACAAAAAGTTACATTAATTACACGTTTCTTACATGGGTTTTAAATTTTGTCCTTAGGGGTGTGGGTTTGGATTGTGTGTGTAAGATACTTGCCATTCCTCTCAACCACCAATTTATTGTACATTGGGGTTGAGGTTTGACTTGTGATATGGAGTTAAGGATAAGTGATGTGACATCCTACATGGAGCCACCTCACCCTCCTCTTCCCTTTTTCTATATATGCAAGTTTATTTGTTTGTTTAGGGTTTCTCATTTCCTTTTTGCTCTTGTATTTTTAGAGTGCTTGTTCAATTCTTGGAGCTTGTTGGAGTTGGATTAAGACCGAAGGAGCTTGGAGTGTGATTCCTTGATCAAGTTATTATTATTGAAAGGCATGAGCTACACTATTTTTACTTTTTATTTTTATATGTATGTGTTGCATGTATGTGAATAATTTATGTTCTTGTTGGGTTCTTGACTAGAATTTCTAAGTATGGTGTACGAGAAGGCTATGAGGATATTATATGTAGGGAGGCATAAGATTTTATTTCATGTTTTGGGATGCGGTTGGGTTGGGTTCCCACCTTGTATAAGAAAGTGCTTGCATTTCTTACTTGGTTCTTATGAGGGAGACATAAGAGATTGTAGGGAGGAATAAGAGATTGTATAGGCATAAGAGGATATTGAGGAGGCATAAGAGTTGTGTAGGTATTTTGAGATTTATATTAGAGGGTTTTAAGGTGGGAAACTAATCCCATTGGGAGGCATAAGTGATCTCTCCATATATCCTTGCTCCATTGCCTTTGCATTTTCAAGCTTTGTGTATTTTATAGTTTCATTCTTGCGATTGTCTTCTTGTGTTGAATGTGTGTTATATTTTGTGAAAGTTTGTTTGTGATGTTGAAGCATTTTGTTGTTGCCATGAGTTGGATCCATCCTTTATTGCATTTTGGTTGGGACTCGGGGGCCAATGAGGAGGATAACTTCTTCTCCTCATTGGATTATTGGTTGGGTGGAGAGTGTTGCCTCTCCCCTATTTTTGGTTGTGTGATTGAAGTAAAGACATGGTGGAGCTCGTGGAAGAATTGGGACTTGGATCATTTGTTGAAGTCAAACAATCCTTTATTGTAGAAATTTTCTTGTAATTCCCACTTAAGGTGGAAGACTAGTAGACTTGTATTTTAAAAGAAAAGTTGCATTGTAAGTTTCATTTACCAAGTTGTGTTATTATATTTGAAGGAAGTTCATTAAAGAATGTGTATTTTCCTTTCTCTTCAAATTTTTGTATGTAAAGGAATGAATTAGAATGGATATCATGTTTAAAAGTTTACTTGTAATGAAAAAGAAAAGAGAGTTGAAAATATTAATATTTGATCACAAAATGAATTGGGAAGTTGTCATAGCTTTATTTTGGTTTGAAACAGTTGAAAACTCTCTGGTTTTGATATATTTAAAGTTAAAGATATCTCTTGATATATATATATATTCCTTCAACCATTCATTTTTAGAGCTCTCTCACCTACACAGTGGTGACACCGGATCGGTCTCGGCAGTGTCGGTTTACTCAATACCGAAATTAGTCATTGTTTCATGTTTATAGTTTTGAAATTTTAACTCCTAGCTTAGATTTCAACTTAAATGATATTATGACTTGCTCAGCAAACCCAAATTTAATGTATGATTGTTGGAAATATCATTTAGAAAAGTGTAAATCACAAAATGTAAAAGATATGCTAAAATTAATAAAAATAGAATCTCCGGCAAGAATCAGCGTCGGTGACTAAAAACCAATTCGGTATTCCGTGACCAATATCGATCACCTTTGAATACTGCATAAATTGTAATTTTAAAACTTGAAATACATTTATGGTGATTTTTCTTGAGTCAGATAACTTTGAGAATGTTATGCTTTCATGAAATTGAATAATAAGTTACTCCTAGTAAAAATCCAATATCATTTGTATTTAAAATAATAATATAAAATATATTGATGCCTCGAATTAGGCACTGGTAGTCGAACCGACGTTGGTAGCACAGAGTTACCACGAGTTTACAGCAATTGGTAACATGTGCATGATTTTTTTAAAGAATGTGTTTCTGGCCAAGCCATTGGCTCTTATGGATCTAAACTTCACCTAAATGTAGATCCAACCTATGTGGGTTGTGTATGCTTATTTGGACCCATATTCCAACCTACATAAAGGGATTTAGATACCTTAAACTCTTGATCTACAAAATGGGTTTCTTCCCCATCAATGAAAACAAAAAAAAAGTAGAGAACTAATAAACAATAGATCTCAAACTAAATCTAGGATATATGTTTGCATTGAAATTAAATAACTAGGAATGCATGATTAAATATAAGATTCAACTATTCTAAAGGAGGAGCCAAATAGATGGAATCCCATTCTTCTTGCACATTGGATCCAAGAAGACTCGTTGATGATGTTTCCCTTGATCCATGGCATCCATCCTTCAACTCGCAAAACCAAAGAAAAAAAAAAAGAGGAGGCTAGGGAAAGAAAAAGGTTTAGTAAATTTTCATAAGGATGGTTAGGGTTAGGTTGGAACTCTTAGATCTAGTGGCCATAATGGATTTGATCCAAGGGTCAAGAATCAACCCTATAATTGTTAGGTAAGAATATTCATATTATGGTTTTAAATTTTAAATAAATCAAATGTATGTGTAAATGGGTGAATGGGGCCACTTAGGGCTCTAGTGTATTAAGTAAAAATGTAACCCTTCTAGTAGATTTTAGTGATTAATTTAATGGACACTTATCTAGTGATGATAATTAAATTGACATTAGATCTGGATTAAGAATAATTAATTAAATGAAATCGATAGCCACAAATTAATTTGTTTGAAATTTCTAACACAATAAATCACATTTGTTTGAAATGTCTAACGTAAAAAGTCACATTTCTTAATTAATATTGATCATAAATGAACTAATATTATGTCACAAGAGAAAAAAATTGAGTGTAAATAAAATCAATATACCATGAATTAATATTATGTCACAGGAGAAAATTTAAAGACATAAGTTGGAGCCATTGGTTGTGCACCTTAAGTTGAGGGGTATACAACAACAATATAAATATCATAACTTTTTGTAAAAAAATACCTTTTTGCATTTATATTTTCTGGAAAGTGGTTTTTAAAGGTATTTAAATCAAGTAGTCTTCTACTTAAAAGGCATTTAGGGGTTAACCATTTGTTGGACATTGTGTCATACTTTTTTCACTTACGTGGTATCATTTTATTGGGTGATTTTTGATGTGATTTGATATGACACATTTTATCGGCTACTTTTTTTCAAATTTTAATTGAAAGAGTGACATATACTAGTCCCTAACTTTACATCTACCCTCGCAAGTATTGCTCCATGCTCAACAATTGGCTCCTCTTACATGAAATTTTTTTACATTAGTATTACTTTATTTGGATTGTAGAGCCATTTTGTATTAAAAAGTTGACACTCGATCTAGATGCTTCCATAATTTAAATGTAGTTTATGAGGGCACTTGCTAAAAGAGCATGAACATATGCCAAGAATATGCTTCCAATTCTTTTTTTCTAGATGTCCATACTCTATTATAGAATTATACATTTAACAAATTATGCAAGAATGATAGTAAATTCTTCTTCGTTATTTCTTATTTCAGATTCTAATGATCTAATTTCATTCTCGATTATTTAAAATGAGTCGCCATTATTGTTTCTCATAGAGATCTATGATGTGGCTTACATTTTTATTGCATATTCATGGTAAAAATTTGTTTCATTTAGAACTATTTCATTTTCTACACATTAATAGGTTAATATAATATTCCCTTTAATAGTCACTACATATAATAAGACCATGGTATATCTTTATCCTAGATATATAATATAATTGAGCCAACTTTTAAAATTATATATTATTTTTAACTAACTTATGTTTCAAAAAAATATAAAAATATATAAAATTGTTATATTGTTAAGTTTTTCCCTTTTAATTAACAAAAATGTTTGGTCTTTGATTTTAAATTATTATCGCATATTTGTATTTAAATTTATATAAATTAAATAATGGTTTATACAATTCGAGATAATAATGATGTGGTAGTTAAATTTTAGTACTATAAAAAGTGTGCCTATTTTAGTTCTAGATAATTAATATTTCAAGTTCAAATTAAATTCTAAACCTAAGGGGCACATATCATAAGTAGAATCAACATAAGGATCAGATTAGGCATTCACATGAAGTGAGAACGAGAGAAATCCTTCCCCAAGCTTGCAATGACCCCATTTTTCCTTTAAGGATGCCCACAATTTATTGTTAAATGACCGATTTCATAACATATGTTACAACACAAGGACAACCTTTCATAAGAAAGAAGTTGAGTAAAACTCCTATTTCCAATCCATAGATCAATTTTTCATCTAAATTTAGGGATAAATATAAATCCACCAAAATCGAAGCATATGTGGTATGTAGTTGTTTGGAGGTTGCATCATCATATTTTTGAAAAGTCCCGAACTTGTTCCCAATGAATTCAAGACAAGATTCATCCCATAGTTGGAGGGGTAAACCTGGATCTTACCCGGATAGGCATTCATGTCAAATGAATCTTTTAGTGGATAAAAAATGGATTCCATGGTTTCATCGTGAGGGCATACTAATCTCCCCAAACACAATACACACTATCGATTACCTCAAGGTCCTTAAAATATTTTTAAAAACTATGAAATAAGCTTTCTAACAAGGATAGAGTTCAATCCTACCCATGATTTTAGGGCTTCATCTCTCTGTGATCCATTCGTGTAGCTAAGTGAGATTTGGCCAAATATTGTGGAACTTATAGATGAGCCCAAACCTACAATAATTTTCCCGTAGTTGTTGAACATTGTGGGTAACATCATACTCAAGATTCAGCTCCGGATGTCTCTCGGGAGGTTGTAAGGGAAACATCCTTCCTGGAATCGTTAATATTATCATAGATGATTCAGAGAAAATATTGATCAACACTTGGTTGGAATTTTTTTAATTTGATAACGTGTTAGCAATCTTCAAAATTTATTAGTGTTATTTTCTATAATGCATGGAAAGATATAATTGATGTTACCTAATAAGTTATTCAATTATAATAATTTCCAATTTTAAGAATTTTGTTAGAAAAACAATCATTACAACAAATGAATTTAAATGATATGTGGATGTAGTAGGATTAAAGGCCATAAAATTGTGTGTCAAGTAACAATAGAAAGTTGTCCTCAAATTTTTAGTTATAGTACATTATTCACTCCTCCCGTCACAAACACTTAAAGCAATTTAAAATAACATACAAGATAAAGACAAATGAAAACTCAAACAATCATAATATCATCCCTTATTTTTACTCGAGATGGATTTTTACACCCCAATTACCGTGCTACAACCTCTTATGATTGTTGTGAGGGTGATTTTAATACTCTAGATTCATTACACCATAAACACCAAATTGTCCATGTAAAAATTGATACCACTTACAATTTTTTTCTATATTTTATACTATTAATACTAATCATGTCATAGATTTCTTTTTAATTTTCTTATTGATTGGTTTCATAGAAAATAAGACACATTAATCTTGCATACAAGTTGCTCCACGTAGCCCTCGCATGCATTCATTTCTACCCTAAACACACTACACACATCAATGGAGCATTCTTGAACTTTATATTCAAAAGGAAAATTAATCCTTGTAATTAACATTAATTTTTGTCTTCATCTAATGTTTTGTGATTTTTAAAAAAATAAGTCAATTCTAATTGGATGTATTTGTATTGTTTCTAGAATGGGGTTTATTAAGGTGACATATTTTTGTGGCATGTCTTAAAGCATGCATGTAATGTGCACATCCTGTTTTGTTTTAACTTCACCTATATATTTACACAATGTGTGAGCTTGTTTACACTTTATTCACCTTATCTACCTAGAGATGAAAATCACCTTGTAACCTTTTCCCCTTATGTATGTCCTTCCTTAGTTAAATTTGTAGTTATCTCCTTCTAATGTCCAAGGATACAACACCCTGACTTTCCTTCCTATGTCAGAATAAAATTCAAAAATACAATGGGTTTCTGTACGATGGGAAAGTGACAAGTGAGCATGGGAATCTACAAGTAACTCTTCCTCGCACTTGACCTCCCAAGGTCATGCCGAGACAAAGCCGGTGGGGATGAAATATATGTGGGCGTAGACAAACTAGTTAGGAAATCTTATATCTTTGATGCATTTAATGGAATCTGTGAATCTAAGGCAAAGAAGGCCCTTCTAACTCCGAATCGGGCATGATAGATCGGTCGGTGACGATGATTGCTCGAAGGCTCCAACCACTATCAAGCTCGCGTGATTCGATCTACAAGGTGTGTGGGATACATGGAAAATTACCCGGGATTGTTTCGTATGTCTCCGTAAAAAGTCATAAGATGGATGATGGATACATAGTGGATTCTATGGGTGATTCTCCTGGTCTAGTCCAGAAATCATTAGCTTTGTTAGCTGCTATATCTAACATGGATAATTGTGTGACAATGTATGGTGGAAGTGGAGAGGACCTAAATATCAAGGTGTGTAAACCAATAATCAACATCCGATTGACCCGTGATCCTATTGGGTTGTGGGGCCTGTGGATCACAACCATAGATTCATGTTTTTGTGGACCTCCCATGATCATGTGTAGAATCAATCCCTAATCCCTAGTATTAATAGTCGTATGCCTTTTCAGCCTCTATATTTAGAACTAACAAATGTGTAATCTTCTCGAGTATCTTACAAGCGTGCTCGTAACTTGAATTCTTAAGTCGGGTATGTCTATGTCAATGAGAATATCTCTCGTGATCCGGATGTGGGACCAAAGGATCACAATCGAATGTTTCTTCTCTTTCAATCCCTTCTACAGTCATGCGAATATTTATCTAGGGTAATCTATAGTTTGGCTGGTTTGACCAATGTTTCGCACGGAATGTTTTTCGCTGCAGAATAGACTTGCTTCTATCCTATCATTCCTTCGAGAAATAGATAAGGGTTATGGCTAGGAGGAATACCGTTGAATGTTGAGATGGTATGCGCGCACCGTAGAGAGAGATCGATCGATCGCGAAGAACTCCTTTTTGTCTTGGAAGGACTACCCGCAAGTAAGAATACAAGACCACAAGATTTTAATTAGACAACAAATGGGATCTACCTTAGGCCCAGGAAATATAAAACTTCCTTTCGAAGGTGGTCACGGCCTCTTTAATATGATTTAACACAAATGATAATATAGAAAGCTATTACAAAATCACGATTTAGGTATCTCGTTACAAAGCAATAGAAACTAAACTATCAATAATAAAGCGTCACATTGTTTGTTGATTACATCGGTCGCTGATACATTCAAAGTTGAGTTATAGGGATAAACCAGCCGGATTTGGGGTTGTTAGGTGGCAAATAAGCGAGCAAAAGGGTTTTGGGGTATAAGTCACAAAGGACTGGATGGCGGTCACCGAGTAACCAACCATGGTTAGAGAACCACCGCCAGATAGGATAATCGACACCGTAGGGCAGTGATCTAGGTGCTTCGGGCAGAGATTGGTCAGTAAGGTGATTGTGGGGTTATTGAGATTGGGGGATGGCTAAGGGGAATGATGGGAGGATAGGGAAGACTCGAGTGTGGTAAAATGGCCTTCTCGGGCAATATCGTGGTGTGTGGGTGAAGGTTAACTGCAAAGAGCTGGTCGGGTAAGAGATCTAGGAATAAACTTATGATTACTATTAATCAACAAAGCTCAAGAAAATGGTGCTTAGAAACATATAACATACTACTTACTTGCCCCCGATGTAGATGCAAGTTTCAGGATCGTGATGATGAAGACAGACCCAAGTTGATGCGCTTTCTCTTCCGATGCTCTGATGAGTGTTACTGGGCTCGGTTATTTAAATGCATCTTGGGCTTGATGTCCTCTCTCGCAATCTCTTCTTGTTTCTTCACTTGTCTCGCTCGCCAAGCAAAATCTAGATTCCCTCGATGGTTTCCCTTCTCCCATCAAATGAAAATCCGATCCTTGTTTTTGGTCGAAGTGGTCATTTACAGGGAACCGATGGCGGTTACGCAACCGACGGCGGTCGAGTAGAATCGGTATCGTCCGCGGTCAAAGCGGCTATTTTTGGTAAAATAGCCACTTTCCTCCTTTTCTTCCGAGGGATTGGTAGCGGGCTTGGTCAAGTCATTATGAAGTTGGTTTTAGGTGTGGATGAGGAGTAATTAGCCATAGGTGTGGAATCGACCAAGTTATAGGTCTTAATTAGGTTAGTTTAGGTTAAGACTAGGTCACGATGAGGTGGCTTACATGAGGTGGAAGGTATGGTGATGTGGATTTATTAATTATAAGGTAATTAATAAATAATTGTGTAAGGTTTAGGTGGTGAGGTTAGGTTGTAAAATGTGATGCTGGTCACAAGGGGTCATAAGACACAAATTTGGTGTCTACATTAGCCCTTATTGTTGTGTAGTTTGTTTTGTAAAGCCGCATACTGACAATAATAAGAAGTGGTTACTCCCG
This sequence comes from Taxus wallichiana var. yunnanensis, assembly GCA_018340775.1. Classification (NCBI taxonomy): domain Eukaryota; kingdom Viridiplantae; phylum Streptophyta; class Pinopsida; order Cupressales; family Taxaceae; genus Taxus; species Taxus wallichiana. Next base: position 799,580,615 of record CM031239.1, on the reverse strand, counting down.
TTAAGGGTATAGGTAATCCCCTCAAATCTATCACGATTGAGGTAGCGTGAAATCAGGATAGGGTTGATAAAGGGTAAATGGTGTAGAGATGATGGTGAGAGGGTGGGGTAGGTCCAAAGAAGCAGACGCACATTAAAATGCAATAAAGTGTGACTAGGGTACATGATTTGACGAGCAAACCAAGCAATGCATAGGCAAAGGTCGATAGTTTATCCAAACAAGGGTGATATAATCCTCGGTATCCAAGGCATAGAAGTAGCTCCGTGGTATATAATGTAAGGTACAGAACGTTTAGGCATGTTCGGAAGTACCAAATGGTTAGTTTGGTTGAGATAAATGTCACGGTCCAGGTCTTAGGCAAAGTTGGTCGACGATCAAGTCAAGGACCCTAATCATGCTAAAACACGAAAAGGTGCGCTGGATTAAACAAAAGGCTACCGGGTGGATAAAAGTGTATGTTGTTGATGTTGGGTGAAGTAGTTAAGTGGTACGGCCTGGGTCAAGCTAACTAATGAGTGAGGGCCGTGGGTCGGGCCAAGTTGGGTCATGCGCCGGGTCGGGCCAAATGGTGGGGCGTGAGGCCTGGGCCTGGGCCAAGTTGTTGGGCATGCGCCTGGGTCGGGCCAAATGGTCAGGGGTGAGGCCTGCGTTGGTCGGGCCAATGGTTGGGTGGGTCGGGTTAAGGCCTGGGTCGGGCCAAATGGTTGGGTCATGGCCTGGTCGGGCCAAATGGTTGGGCAGGCCTCGGGTCGGGCCAAATGGTTTGGTCGGCCTGGGTCGAGCCAAATGGTTGAGGGGTCAGGAATGGGTAGGCGAGGCCTGGGTCGGGCCAAATGGTAGGTTGGCATGCGGCCTGGGTCACGGCCTGGGGCCAAATGGTTGGGGTGAGGCCTGGGTCGGGGGCCGATGGTTTAGAGGTGGCCTGGGCCAGTTGGTGAGGTTGGTCGGGCTAAGTTATGGGGCCGTGGGTCGGGCCAAATGGTTAGAATGGTGCAAAGAAAGGTCGATATAGATGTGGGTAAAAAGGGCAAATAGTAAATAAGGGCAGTAAATTGGGGGCAATTTGGAATAAAACCGATGTCGATTCTATATGACCGATATCGGTTATGGACCGATACCGGTTCCTTAGTGGCACAATAAAACCGATATCTGCAGGGAAAAACCTATAAAAAGAAAAATACGGCCTGTCATCATGCTACTTTTGCAATTTGGAAATCTATTTGAGTCATTCGATGTGGAGAGTTAAGATGGAGCATTAGTTGCGTGAGGTGGCGCTATTTGACCGGGAGGAGGTAGTTAGTTAGTGGGCCCGAGTGAAGAGGAGGCAAGAATGATCAGTGGAGGACCCGTAAGAGGACATTTGGAGCCATGGCACAACCAGAGAGGAGCAGGAGGGGCCTGGACCAGCTGGGACCACCACCACCCATCCTCCACGATGACGTGTCGTCAGACGGTAGGTTCGAAACCCCATCATTGTGTGTATTTTATCGCATTATGCTATATTTGGGGTTTGGGTAGAATGTACATTTTTAGGAAATAATTAGAAAATGGAAATGATTTGAAAAAGAGAGAGGGTAGATAGGTGAAATAAGCCAAGGCGGCAAGTGGGTGGGTAGGTTTTTAGGTATTTGGGTGGGTAAATTGGTAGAAAAATGAAAAAATGTAGGTGGGGGCCGCGCGGGGTTCTGGCTCCGGAGTTACAATGAACCGATGTCGGCCGCTGTCGACCGCATCGATCGCAAAATTTTAGGGGGTGGTGTTTTGTGTTGACCGGTGTTTGCAAGGGACCGGGCCGGTGGGAAGGGGACCGCGGTGGGTTATGGGTGACCGTACGGCCCCTTAGTGATTTTTAGCTATTTTTGTTGGTTTAGGTTATTGTTGTTGTTTTTGAGTTTTGGGTGGTGATTTGGGTATGGTTTGGGTGGGGTGGGGGTGTGTGGTATTGTTTGGGTGTTTCAAGATAGGGCGGTCCCGACTTAGGTTTATTTCAATTTTTGGTGTGGGTGTGATTTTGTTTTTGAGTTTGTGGATGTGGTTTGGGTATTTGGGCATGGTGTAGGGTGTTTGAGTATGGTTTGGGTTGTGTTGTTGTTTTAAGTTTTTAGATGTGGTTAAGGTATTTGGGCATGGTCTGGGTCATTTGAGTATGGTGTGGGTTGTTTTTTGGGTGAAGAGGGAGGGGAATAGCGTGAGAAGTTTTTAGGGGAAGATAGATGGGCGAGACGTGTGTGGTATGGAGTCGGGTTGTGGTCGGGGGATAAAAAAAAGGGGGTATAGAGGGTATAAGTAGATGTTGTGATAAAGAGTAGGGCTAATACCGTGGGTTGGTTTTCAGAGCACGTCAAGAACTGACGACGATGGGACAGATGCCCCATGCTGGGTACGGATGTGGCCACACGTATCCGCAGCACACTGGGGTATCATGCGCGAGGTGGGACTCGGTGGAGTCCAGCAGTACAGAGCGATCGATAGGGATCATAGTTTGATGGTCGCCCTCATCGAGAGATGGGATCCGCGACCAATGTGTTCCATCTCCCGACCGGGAGATGACTATCACATCGAGGATGTGTATCGATCCTTCGACTACCGATCGAGGGAGAGGTAGTCTTTCGTGTGGACGCAGAGATCGCCATGGACAACATCCTACTGTGTTTTCGGGATGCAAATGCACGCTTATCGACGATCACAACGTGAGCATCGGGTATGGGGATATGTACCGTGCGCATCGCCATGAGACACGGCTTGCCGTGTTGATGATGATCGGGATCACCTGCTTTGCCCTCCCGGACTCAGAGGGAGGCCGCCACACGGGCGCCGATGGGGTTCTACACGAGATGGTGGAGGAGCACACTGTTATGCTTGGGCACCAAAGATACCCGGTACACCAGACGAGAGTCGTGGGGCTATCACGGATGAGGCGATTCGGGATTTGTTCGACGTTTTTGCTGCATTGTTGGGCATATGAGCACATCATATGCCTTAGACCAGTAGGGCTGCCCCAGCAGCCAGGGCCACAGGTCATATATAGATACGGCTTTCAGAGGTGGTTGGGGGTCGTGGGTCAGCCACGAGCAAAGGCTTTTGCAGTGGCGAGACGTTACTTATTGTGCATTTATTAGAGGGCCTGACAGCGGCAGATATCATATGGAGACCTTACAGAGGTCATCACCCGCGCAGAGGAGCCCGATTACAGTTGCGCTTGATCCAGTACACTTTCTGGATAGCAGGACGGAGGCCGGGAGAGTATGAGAGGATACCCCTAGAGAGGGTACGCAGGCAGATGGGGCTGCGACAGGACGAGCCACCTCCCTTCCCTCAGTACTGAGGGATGATGTAGAGGCTCCACTGCCTGCACCACAGCCCTTGGACCCAGATTGGGTTGCTGAGAGGCCAGCAGATGACACTGTAGATGATGCTGGTTATACGGGAGCATATATGGTTCTGGGTGGGCTGGTCGAGAGTAATGAGGATAAGACACACCGCACAAACAGACTGGCAATGTGACAAGCAGAGCGAGATCAGCCTGGGGCCAGGTAGCTTATTACAGGGGCATCATCGCCGCACAGCACGTATAGGTGTTTTACAGGGCAAAGCTAGCCCAGCTCAAGTGCACAGCACAGCATGTGCACCACCACCACCAATGCACCAGCAAGCATTGGCACAAACACAAATTTCAGCACAGTACATGTGTAATGTACCACCACCAAGCAATGCACACCCACAAACCCCCAGCACAGTACAGCATGTGTACCACCACAGCCCACAGTGTGCACCACCACCAAATGCACCAAAGACAGCATTGTAGGGGGCACCGGGTAAGTAGGTGTCGGGGACCAGCCCCAAGACCTACGGTGGCTCGAGAGCATTACATGGAGGCTAGAGCTGAGGCCCGATACTATCAAGATATTCTGATGGTACGGGCTGATTATCAGCCCCATGCGGCACATAGAGAAGAGACCTCCTGAGCCGAGGTCTCAGGAGGAGGGCAGCCACACCTGGGTGGGTCCGTCACAGCAGGAGGAGGCGAGAGGCAGGACAGGACCAGCAGCAGAGACAGCAGAGGGAGGTGGAGAGAGCCGAGGGTCCCCGCACATTTTGTATATTGGACATGGGCACCTGGCCTCTGGGAACCGGCAGGTTGATAGAGGCCTCGCATGCCTATTTATTCATTTATTCATTCATTTATTTATTATACCGCCTCGCGAGCCGAGTATGGGTCAGACATTGATACGGCCTACGAGCCGAGTATGTTTTTGATATGAGAGACCGCCCGCGAGCCGAGTTGAGTTTATCGACGGTTATCGCGCCTCACGTGGCGGCTTTGTTATATTATGAGATTACTGAGGCCCCGATGCAGTAGGCACATTATATTTTGAAACTTTGTATATATATAGATATGATGTTTTGACCCACATGTCAGCGTAAAAGTGCGTTAAATGTTTTGTCGATGGTTTGTGATATGTGATATATGATGAGTTTGATTGACATGGTGTTATATATGAATGATGTTGATGTCTTTGTTGATGGGATGTATATAGATATAAATGATGAGTTTAATGACATGTTATATTATGAAATGTTGTATGTTTGGTCACGGTGTGTGAATATTAAATGGTCAGAAGTCATGATTTGGATCCAAATGGTGTATAGAGTAATGGTTTTTGATATTGGTTATTGATGGCTTGTTTGTTTTGTAATATAGAGAAATGATGTTAATGAAATTGTAATGAGATGTGGATTTAATGAAAAATATGGATAATGGTGTTGTTCATGCAGGAAAAAGGGACGGGCGCCACAAAAATTTCTAAAAATGAAGAGACGACTTAGGTTTAAGCAACAAGGGGTAACTTGACCGATATCGGTTATGTAACCGATGTCGGTAGATATATGACCGGTATCGGTTAAGTAACCGATATCGGTTATGCAAGAATTGTTTTCCTAAAAATAGAACTGCTGGGTTGGCAACTTAAGTTCTTATTTTTAGAGCCATGCAAGAAGTTAAATACGTGAACGCGACGCTTTTTGACGACTGAGACAGGGAATTGCATGAGAGATTTGAGTGAGAAGGAGAAAAGAGACAGGGAAAGTGAATGTGATCTGAGATTCAGAAGGCAGAAAGGCAAATTTGAAAAGGGTGGTGATCATGGCAGAACAAGGAGAAGCATCCAGCAGGCAGGGACGAGAGGGAAGACGAGTGCCACCTCAAGCTGCTGCAACCCAAGAGGTAAATGGTTTGGTTGTAATTTGATTTTTTCATGTTTTCTGTGAAATAAGATGAGAGAAGTGTAAGTGGTTAGATATGAGAAAGAAAACATGATAACAAGGGTGGGGATGGTATGAGTGCTATGCAAGGGTAAACAGGTGGGCCTCGTATGTTTTTAGGTAGAAATAGGAGTAAACGGGCTTCATAAATATCAAGGTGTATGTTTTCAAGCAGGTGGTAGGTATATTTTGACAAAGGACCGGTATCGCTTATAAGTAATCAGTATCGTTAGCCAACCGGTATCGGTTATGCATAACCGCTATCACATCGTAAGGGTTTCCAGATTTTGAGAAAAACCCGTGAGAGATTTGTTCTTTTGAGTAATTATGTGTCATTTTGATGTACGCAGTGCAGAAGCAAGGTTAAGGATGAATGATAATGTGCGCGTCATTGTTGTCACTTAATCCGAGCGGATGTAACACCACCTGAATGGGCATTGATAAATCGGTGGGGTTAAGTGGAATCCGCTATTATTCAAGAATCGCGCGTAACCATGCTATGTTGCAGCGTTGATCGAGAGATGGAATCCGTAAAAGAATACCTTCTATCTACCAACAGGAGATGACAAAGTGACTTTGGAAGATGTGTTCGTATTTTGAGACTCCCAATGATAGGAAAACAAGCAGTATCAGCATTGCCAAAGCACGGGCAAAGGCAGCATAATAACAAGAGATTTGGGTCACCGCATTGAGATTTGACACAACGAGGTTTATCATTTACGTATGGTACAATGTATGCAACACATCCCGAGGAAACAAGGTCGGGCCGTGCTATTAATGATAAAGTGGGGTATTATGCATGCCGAGGGCTGGAAGGTGGAAGATTTCCCAAAGCATCGATGAGTGTTATTTGGGAAATGATAGAAATGAGCGTGACATTCGCATGGGCACCCGCCTATCCGGCAGAGTTATATAGGGGTTTATGGGCATGCAAGCGAAAACACAGACGACACCGGATTGTTCATACTTATTACATTGTTGGGCCTATGAGCATATTGTTTGTGTACGTCCAATAGGCCAACCCATCGAGCCGGGAGAGACAGAGTGCAAAGGTGGGATTCGACGATGGGTCCAGCATGTAACAAGAAGTGAGATCCTGTGCCGTGATAGATGACATCGAGTATTATAGATGTGTATGGGAAATGGTGACTATCATGGATATTTGTTGAGGCCGACGGAACTATATGGTGACAGAGCACATAGCCGAGGAGTCGAGGGGTGTAGAGCGATTGAGGTGGATCGCGCAGGCATAGGCCCAAGCGAGTACGAGAGGATTCCTCTAGATCGTGCGTGCGCGACAATTTGGGTTCTGTTCAGATATTCCTATGACATATAGACCATACATGAGGATCGACGCCGAGGCAAAGATTCTCACCTCCCGGCCGACACCTCCGTAAGGGCCGTAAGAGATAAAGCAATGATCGTAGGGTTATGGATGCGGGAACGATTGAGGCCTATAGAGTATGGTGGGTAAAGCAGAGCCGCGAGGTGCACGTGAGTGCCCCGACATAGCCGTGATTACAATGAGAGAGATCATCTCGCAGGATTTGGCTCACTGCCTTCAAACACAGTGAATGAGACAATGGGAATGTTAGAGGCTTCACACACTACGAGTGGAGAGACTGAGGCAAGATTCCTCCACGCGAGAGGACGTATTCGTATGTTACAGGAGATGTTGGCGGATCAATGGGAGGAACCAATGGCAAAGTGGCACCTTTGAGGATGGAGAGGCCACCGAGAGGCATCGACGATCACGATCACCACCCGATTCTGGGAGGAGGTGCAAGAGTCTAAGTGAATTTTATAGAATATTAGAATAAATAAGGATGCCGACTCGCAGTCGAGTCGATGATAGAGAAGATGTATTTGTTAACATCTAAAATAAAACTAAATATGTATGTTCTTTTTGAGTGATGATAATAATAAGAATGGTTGTGTTTTAAATGTTGTTTTTTTTGTTTGTTTTGAAAAAGGATAAAGATGAATGTGGCAAATAGAAATACACAAAAATATTTATATTGACAACACATGAGAGGTATGGTAGGGGATGGTCGAGCTAACTCTTGGGAGACCCCATGTCTCCTAAGTGTCGCCTACATAGCCCATCGCACAAAGCAAGGAGGGGCCTCGATCGATGTAGTTCTCCTTAGGAGCAGGGAGAGGTGAATTCTGTGCAATTTGGTGTGGTTAGGCAATTTTGTTGGTTAGTAAAATTTGATGTTAGGGTAATGTTGTTGGTGTTGGTAGGGTAATGTTGTTGGTGTAGGTATGGGTGAAGTGAAAGTTAGCATACCCAAGTAGTAGGGAATCGTGTCCTGATTAAGGTCAACACACAATCCTAGAGCCGAGCAAAAGAGGCAAGAGTGTCCCGTAATTGAGAAGAGCTAAACAAACCACATATTAATGTAGGATGAGCTTGAATCCCTAGGTACCTCGTAGATAAAGTAGAAGTCGATAGGTGAAAAGAGTGGTATAATCACAATATATCGGATATACGTCACGTCCCTTGAGTTTTGTTGTTTTGACAAATGGTGAGGTGAGGTGGTTGATGTGGGCGAGGGTGCAGAGAACTTATTATAAGATGATGATTCTGACAAAAGAAAACCAAACCTAAATAGACAAGTCCATGACTCAAAAGTGCTTTGAAGTACTGCTTTATTTTTATTTTTCTGGATATAGACTGATCGATGCGGGAAGTCTACATGGGATATGTATTTTGTTGTTCTTGAGGTCTTCACGAAGCTGATCAATGCGAGAAGCTTCTGATAAGGCTGACTGTGTATAGCTGTCCTTCAAGGGAGCAGACTATTTATAGTAGTAGATGCAGTGTTTATGTATAGCTGTCCTTCGGGGGAGCAGTCTATATATAATAAGAGCAATAGTTTGGCATATAGCTATCCTTCAAGGGAGCAGTATATTATATAAGTTAGAGGTCTAGATGTCCGTTGGGCATGAAGCATCTAGTTTTTTGTAAGAAGTTTGACTCAAGAAAATCCCATAAGTGTGTAATTAAGAATGTGTCATTTTGATACTTTGAAGTCATGGACTAGACTAAAAAGGGGAAGGCATCTTTTAAGGGGAGGTGATAATCAAACCATGTGAGCTTGATTGGATTTTGAGATGTAAGAAACAAAGTGTATGCGGTGGTAAATGAGCTCAAGGGACGAGCGTAAGGTAGATAAGCAGTGATATAACACTAATTTCAACAAAGAGAATGGTCGAAGATGCAAGGCATTAAGGGGCTGTGCTCAGTTTACCATTAAGCTGAAGCTAAACGATAAGTGCCTGATCCATAAGTGTGAGTGATAATGTAAGGCCCAATCCAATTAGGAGCAAATTTTCCACGTTTACTCTTTTCTAGTTTGGTTACATGTTGATTCTCTTTGAGGACAAGATCGCCAACCTTAAAAGTACGCTCATGAAGCCATTTATCATAAGCACGCTTGATGCGTTTTTGGTAGATTTGAAGGTGATCAAGAGCCGTAAGACGACGCTCGTCAAGAAGCTCTAATTGGGCTAACCGCTCTTGGCGGAAATCATCGTTGGTGAGAATATCCCAAGAGATATTTCGAGGAGGGTATTTGTACTTCGAGAGGCAAGAAACCCTGCACCATATACCAAAGAAAATGGTGTGGCATTAGTGGAGGTACGAATGCTAGTACGATAAGCCCAAAGGGCAAAAAGGGAATGTGATCATGCCGTTTCTTCCTGACTCATCTGACAACTTTCATGAGGATTTTGGTTAGGTTTTATTAGAAGATTCACCCGACCATTGCCTCATGGATAGAAGGCGATGAGAAACTAAGTTTGATACCAAAGTTGTCACAAAGGTCTTCAGAACAACTTATTTTTAAAGATTTACCATTATCTCGTTATTAAAGCGATGAGGAATACCAAAACGACAGATAATGTGATGGTTAACTAATTCGACAATTTTTTTCTTTTTTGATTGAAATGAGTGGAATGGCCTCCACCCATTTTTGTGTAATATTCTGGTTGTGTGATTATCCAACGGTGACGTTGTGAAGAGGTCGGGTGAATCTCACCAATAAGGTCTAAACCCCATTGTGAGAAAGGCCAAAGATCTCGTGGCGACACTGTAGGATGGCTAGGAGTATGTCAAGGTTGGCATGTTGTTGACACATAACACAACGCTTAACATATTCGTAGCAATGTTGTTAAGAGTAGGCCAATAATAACCTAGGCGAAGGATTGTTTAGCCACATGCAAGGCCACTAAAATGTCCACCACAAATCCCATCATGGACTTGCTGGATGGTATAGGTGACCTCCGCGCCGGTTAGACATCAAGGAGGATGCCATCAAAGCCACATTTATAGAGGAGTCCCCCATGACAACATAACGAGAAACACTTTTAAGAAAAGCACGTTTTCCGTTACTAGAAAGGTCAAGTGGGAGAACAGAGGTTGTAAGGTAGTCATGAAATTGGTGGTACCTGTGTATCCCGCGAATTAGTAGACACAAGATTTATCATACAAACTACCGGGCTGAGTAGGATGGGGCAAAAAGTTGTTGACCAAGACGAATATGTCGAGTCACTGGGTGAGGCAGAATTTGCGAGGCTAAGAAAGCCATAGTATCCGCAAATTTGTTAGTGGAGCTGGGAATGGTCCTGGATAGAATAACGAGTAAATGAGGTCAAAAGTGAATCCACGTAATGTTGTACTTTTGAAGTTCCTCATTCTTACATTGGTAGATGCCCATAACTTGATTGACTACCACCGAGAGTCGCCAAAAATATTAATAGATTTGACACCTAAGTGTAACGCAACCCGGAGACCCAAAACAAGGGCCTCGTATTCACGTCAGTATTATTAGTGCAGGGAAATCAAGCCGGAATGAAAGAGGCATAGGTTCAAAGGTCAAGAGGGATGAGAACAACGCCGGCTCCTCCGCCGCGGCTGGCATTTAGATCCATCGAAGAAGAGGGTCATTTGATACGACTCTTCCCGAGTGAAAGAGTGGCGATGAGTTCGTCCGGGGAAATTAAAATTGGTGAATTGCTCCTGTGTAAAGGGGCCTCCGCAAGTTGGTCTCGCAATAGTTTGTCCTTTGATTGACTTCTGTTGTACAAACTCAAGGTCGAGGTCGGCGAGGAGCATAAGCCATCGGGCGATGCGTTGGTTTAGATGTGGTTTGGCATACATATAATGAATGGGGTCCGTGTTGGTGATGACAAAAGTTTTGTGATTCAGGAGGTAATGTCGGAGTTTGGTGGCTACGAATGATAGGGCTAGGCACAATTTTTCTACATGTGTATACCTAGTCTCGTAATCCACGAGAGTACGACTTATATAATAAACGGCTTGTTCTCGACGTGCCGAGTCCCGATGTGCGAGCATAGCTCCTATAAGATGGTCCGGGCAAGCAGTAAAGGTAAAGGTAGAAAGGACGATCATCCCGAGGTGGAATAAGCACGGTGGTCTGCAAGAGATAGGATTTGAGAGCTTCAAAGGCTTGGTGACACTCTTCACTCCATCAAAGGCAATGTCCTTTTTAAGAAGGTGATGAAAAGGGTGACATCGATCCGAGAGTGGGAGATGAAACGCCGGATGGATCAAGTTTACCCCGCAAACTACGCAATTGTTTGAGGTTTTGGGTGGGGGCATTTCTAGGATAGCTTTGACTTTAGATGGATCGACCTCAATGCCACGCAAAGAGACGATAAAGCCAAGAAGTTTTCCAAAAGAACACCAAAGACACATTTCTTTGGTCAAGCCGGATCGAATATTGCAACAAGCGATCGAAAATAATGGTTAAAACATCGAGATGTTCACCGCGATGTTTAGATTTGCCAAGAAGATCATCGACATAATCCTCAAGGATAGTGTGCATAATGTCATGAAAATGTAAGTCATAGCCCGCCGATAGGTAAAGCACCAAAGATTCTTAAGGCCAAATGGCATGACACGATAAATGAAGGTTCCCAAGGAGTTATGAAAGCAGTTTTATGTTGATCGGCCTGGGCTACCAAAATTTGATCAGATCCCTAAAAACCATCCATGAGAGAAAGCATTTCATGGCTCAGCAGTGAGATCAACAAGTTGATCAATACTTGGGAGGGGGAAGTCATCCTGGGGCAAGCGAGGTTAAGGTCTCGTAAATCCATGCATATCCGAAGTCCCCCGTCGCTTTAGTGATGTGTACGATGTTAGAAATCCATTGAGGATAGTCAATAGCAAGATGAAGGAAACAGTAAAGAAGTCGTTGTCAAGCTCTTTTTGACCAAGAGGGCGATGCGTGGATGCATCTTTCTCAGTTTTTGTTTGACTGGTTTGGAATCGGGGTTTAGGTGATGTTATGGACAGCAATGGTAGGATCAATTCCTGGCATGTCAGCGTAGGACCAAGCGTAAAGCTTGGTCATGGGTACGGAGAAAGGTAGTAAAGGCGGCTTGTTCTGATGTGTTAAGGGATTGTCCGATCTTCACAATGTGAGGATCCTCCTCCGTGTGGATGTTGATTTCTATAGTCGACTCATTCAACATGGTTTGAGTTTCAGATGGTAAGGCGTTGAATATAGGAGTCGTCGCCCCAAGGTAAGTGAGGATGGAGTC